>JXSR01S007822.1:59221-69348 GCA_000969725.1 Ophiothrix spiculata
CTGAGAAAAGGCAGTGTTGAAGCAACCAGTTGCTTTATTATTGAGTTCTCGGGTGTTTTAGGAAGCCATTTTGTACAGTAAGTCAATGGGAAGCCCTATTGTGGTGTGACGCCATAATTTGCTATAGTCTGGAACAATTTACCCTCTCGTCTTCGAAAAATGTCGTCTTTTAACCAGTTCAAAAAGCAGCTAAAGACTCATATATTTAGATCTGCATATAGTGAACTTTTAGAAGAATGTTCATATATTGTTTTTATTGCATTCTGGCGTATGAGATGTGCAAAATTGTATTTAGTTTTGCTCGTCCGTTATTTCTTTTATGTCTGTTGTGCACTTCTTTTGTCATTTTGCTAACTTGTTCCTTTGTATATATATGTTTCTTTTGTTATTGTCAAGCGCTTTTAGAACTTGTTGTAGGGCGCTTTATAAGTATATTATTATTATTATCATTATGGGTCACTCTCAGACACATTTTTGCCTGTAGCATTAATTTGGCTCAAGATATGCAAATGAAACTTTACAATTGCTTTAAATAGGTGGTAACCCTTCATTCAAATATGAAAAAAGTGTATGTTAAATTTGTCACCATTTCGGAATACCTACCTTTAAGATCCACAACTTGAAACAACTTAGATTATTTGGTTGCTCTAATATCTTGAGGACATAGCGCAATTTGATAGGGAATACCAGTGATGATGCGATCACCTGGATCTATTAGGCTAAACCTTTTAAGCTGCTAACTGGTGATCAAGGTTTTAGTAAAGTGATATCCAGTGATATACATCCTCATGGACAAGCAATTACTTTAGCATCCTTCGCCTGCAGTGCGCATATTATGAAAATACGTAGGCGTTGAGATTTTTTTAGAAATACACTGAATAGTGTGAAGCTGAGCGAAGCTTATGTTACATTAAACATTCAAGATGCTGATTCAGTAACAATTTTATGACAAGTTCTTTTCATAACTAAAATAGGCATAGCATGTTTCCAGAATATATGAGATTCTGTTTTTGTTTTTTTAAGAATGGTGTAAATTGTCATGCTGAATGTACATTTACATTTACAATTTCACTATTGTGTAAAACATAATCATCATTTCGAGGAGATTAGCTTACTATGAATAGATCTAGCTCATAGAATCAATATCAAACATTATACTACCCATTAGTAAGCACATCATCCTTCAATTTCCATCAAGATCCATGACACACTTCTTTGCCAACCATATATTTGTAAGTTGTTATATATTTGTGGTTAGCCCATGTATGATCCACAAAAGAATAAAACCAGTCAAAGGGTGATTCCAAAGTAACGTTTGTGACCGAAAAATGGGAAAATTTCACTTTTAAATGGCCACAGAACCTAGCATAAACATTATATCAACGAAGTTGTTGTTGATAATGGTGCTCACTGGTGGGATCAAGACATGCAGGTGTTTAAAGATTAAAATAATTGCCAAAATACTGAATAAAGTTCATGTAACGTTTGTGACCGCGCACAGAAATGGTTTTTTGCTCCAAATGACTTCAACGTAAAATTTCTTGCGCTTTTCACAGATGATTGGTAACATATTTACAAATAGTTCATAAAAGTCGTAGGAAATTCTATCGTCATGATTTCTTTTAATGCAATGTTTTGTTTGGTAACGTCTGGTAACGTTTGTGACATTTTGGTGTAACTTTTTGGTAACGTTTGTGACATTTTTGAATGAAAACATGTGCTCATTCATGCACGGGTAGAAAAAAATTCAAAATTTCTGATTAGAAAATACTTTTCATATACCGAGTAACAAACGTATGACTGAAAAAACTGCTCATATGGTCAAATAAAAAAACTGATTTTTTGCTTGAAATCAAAAAAGGTTTAGTTTTCATTGGAATGAGCCCAAAGCAAACCCTTTTATAGTATTGACAAGAAGTAGACCAATACCTCATGGGCAGATATTCTCTGAGTGAGAGTTTGTTTGGATAAAGCAATGTGTAAGAGAAACTCAAACATTATGTGTCCTTACTGTATAAATTTGAACATATGGAAAAGATAACAAAAATATTTGTCTTAAATTTCATTTGCTTGTCTACACGGATCAATTTTCATCCAATGTATTTAGGGGGATACTTTCAACAGAAAACAAAATACCTATATGGTTATATAAACCTAGCAATTCTTGGAATGCATTTTCCTATTATATTAATGACTGCATCATTCTAACCTTTTTATATGTAAAAAAATTACTTCAGAACTGCAAAAAGTAGGTGATGGAACTGCAAAAAGTAGGTGATGGTTCTTAATTCAAAGAAGGGAAAAGTGTATGTTAAGTTTGCACTGAAATTGGGTTGCATTGGAAATACAGCCACTTGCAACAGCTGAAAGAAAATTGTGCACTTTCTACTACTAATTTATATAATTTCATATTCTTAAATTCTTATATATAGACATTGGCGTAGCCAAGGAGGTGCGGAAAGGGTGTGCGCACCACAAGGGTCTACAATGAAAAAAAAAATGGGATAAAGAAAAAAGAAATAAAAACAATGGGAAAACAATGAAAAAAGGACGCAGTAGTCCAAATTACATTTGGCAACCTGTCCAATATAGGCAGGTGCCCCTAACGACCCCTTGACCCGTCGCCGTTTTGAAATAGAATTTACTGCGCACCCCCCCCCCCCCGGGTACGCAATCCTGGTTTCGCACCTGATGGAAGATGAAGAAGCATGATGAGCAAATATAATAGTAACGATACAAACATCATTAATTAAAAATCTGTAGACTCAAAAAAAAAACTCAGATAACACATGAGTAGATGTCAAATATGCCTGCTTTCTGTGCATATAAATCATACCTATATACAATAATAATTGTAATGTAAAGGCTCTAGCCACAAAAGAACACATTTTGTGTAGAAGAAATTGAACATTAGACCAAAAAACATTGTTGTGTTGCCCTCAGTGACCGACCCTATTCAAAAATTAAAAAAAAAAAAAAAAAAAGGTCGGAAAAGCACCCAATTTGCTAAGATTGGGCGTTGTTTTAGAAAATATTTTGAAAATAGTGGAAAATGCACCCAAATTTCATAATTTAGGTGCTTTTCAAAAAAATTATTAAAAAAATATATTTTCCGACCAACCGACTATTTTTTCAGATATTCCACTTGGGCAACACAACAATTTGTTTTTCTTGGCCTTATTGAACAAAATTTCAATCCTACCTGTTCAGGTTTTAGACCAGGAGGGACCCAGGTATATTCCTCAAGAACACAGCCGCTATCATCATCGGATGCCGAGTTGCGTTGGAAGTCAGTCATCATACGACTCACGGTCTTCTCTTGGTCCCCTGCCATCACATTGTGATTCTCACGAGGACACTTGCAATGCTGGCAGATTTTTCTGAAAAATAGAAAGGGAAAAGGAAATTAATTAATAATCACTAAGTAATCAATCATATTAGCAGGAAGTGGAAATGTTAACATTACTTATGTATAACAAGATCTGTTTTTGTGAATTTCTGAAAAGAATGTCTGCAGTTTGTAAATATCAATTAATATAAGCATTAAACTGGGACAATGAAATTTAATTTTGGAAGGTGCTAATTAATTTAAGTCGTACACATTTTGATGTATAATTTCCTTTGAATAAGAAAAATATTGATGTCTAATATAAATTTGTGCTGGGGATTGTTTCATTTCATTTCATTTCATGTTTATTCGACAAAACGACTTACAATGCAAACATAGCAATCAAAAGAACATACAATAATACAACAAACACCAAAATGTCTAGATGGCAGGATAACCCATAAAGATTGTTGCCCATGCAATTACGGCCTTGTGGCTCTCAACCCTCGAAATTTATTAAAAATGTGAAAATGTCAACCTTTGCCTATTTCTGAGAACCAAAACAGTTATTTAGTATGAAACCAATACTTTAATTTTTGACAATCTGGTTCAAAATCTTCCTACAATTATAGGGATACCCAAAGTCACTTTTAACTGCTTTGTTGCTTGTTTAATATGATATGATCCCTGGCCTTGGTCAAACTTTGTACATTTAAAGAACAAACATGATTTCCAATTATTGATTACTCACCATATTTTCTCCTTATATTTCAACATAAAACAACACCTTCCTGATTCACCTGCTTTTGTTTCTGAACACATTTCATTGCCACATGTACATATGAATACTGAGCAAAGAAAACTTAATGTAGTTGCATTGATTTTTCCAATGGCTCATATAAAAGTCAAAGAGTTTTTGTCCCAGTAAGTGCTATGTAAAGATTTGTTTTTCATGGCTTTTCTGTTTAGCTGTCTGTAAATGTGTTCACTGGTTACTTAAGCTTAGGCATAATGGCTTAGTCTCTGTTTATGTTGAATTAAATGATGCATTAAGGCAATGACCTTTTTCATGAATTATACATTAAAACAATTACAAAATAACTTTACCCTTGACGGTTGGGAAAATAAACACAAGGCTTACAAAAAGAACAAGAGTGTAGATAGAAAATAAAGGTAATTATATTGTCCAAGGAAGACTTCAAATATATATATGAATGAGTGAGATTTGACATTAATGCCATGTAAAACAATCAATCAGACAGTCAATCAATCAGAATGTTTCATTTTCAACCAACTGCATTTTTTTTTTCAGGAATGGTAAAATGATGTATTTTGAAAAGTGTACGTCAATATTATAGCAAAATGTCCATCCCCATCCCTGGGTTCTTATCATGCCCAATGCTAAAAAGAACACTCGTTTTTTATCATTATCCTATTAGTGATTAGGCCTATATGTTTCTTCTATACTAAATTATATGTCAAATAAGGAGCATATTAAACCAAACCTTTGTGAGAGAGTAAGGCTCGGTGCAAACCCCTCTATTGTTTAGAATATTTCGCTTATAGAATATAATATTCTATGGTGACGACAAAATGACGTAGGTCATCGAATAAAACACAATTTTATTCGATGACGTCATTTTGTCGTCACCATATAATATTTTAAGCAAAATATTCTATAGGATAGAGGAGTCTGCATCGGGCCTAAGACTTTAAATCCTTGTGAGTAAAGAATTGAGAGTTTATGTTACATTTTGTCAATCAGAAATTTATATTATATGGTTGGGGCATTAGAGAACTATTGGTTAAAACATTCCCTGTAAAAAATGATAGTGTGATTTTACTCTGTGTATAGTTTTTCACCAAATCAAAAATATTCAAAGTTTGAAATCTTAAAATAAGCATCTCATGTAATGTTGAAGAATTTTACCTTCTATTGTATGTTATTTGGCATTCACATGCACAGATCTTGCACAGATCCCTCAACTATTTCTACTGACCAACCTCCCCTCTATCGTTCTCCTCTGACCAATGTCCTCCCTGTCTAGTAATTCCTCTGATAAATGCAATGACCAAATCAATTTAGTGACAAGGCAGCGAGGTGCAGCGTCACAACCGGGCTGTTCAAGCCGACCGTCAGGGACATGTATCCAGATACTTGGCTTGGCTAAAGGATTTTTGCTCAGTATGACCAGTGGAAAATAGATGGCTCAGTCGGACCAAGTATACTTTTGGTCTCATCCGAAATGTTTAAGGTTAGGGTTTAGGGTTTGAGTTTGGGTTACGGTATGTTTAGGGTTAGGGTTTGGGTCGGGTCATATTTAGTGAGTTAGGGTCGGTTCCCAGTTAGTGAGTTAGGGCTAGGTCCCAGTTAGTGAGTTAGGGTCGGGTCCCAGGTGAAGTTTTTGATGGGACCTAAAGTATACCTAATCGGAAAACAGACGAAATTAAAATTACTTTAAAAAAATCCTTTTTTTTTGTTAAAGAGGAATCTTGTCAAATATGGTACTAGCTATACATTTTTCTCTATTTTTAGTATTATTTTAAAGATGATAAATGTACCAAAATCTCATTTTTGACTTGAGAACTAGTTGTGCCTGTCACAACAAGATGTCGCATATGACCGAGGAAAAAGGAGATAAGATTACTTTTTCCACGATATGACTGTGCAAATCCTAATCATCCATGTTACAATACAACATTAACATTAAATGTAAACATAAATTCAAGCTAGCTAACAAAAATTTGTAGACAGAGACAGGATCTTTTCAGATGAAAAGCCCGCATCAAATGCACAACGCTCTACAGGAGCTTGAACTCAATGAGCTTGAACTCAATGCATAATTTAAAAGAAATCAAACTAGGGATTTGCAAATTGTTTTTCTTTGACTGGATCAGCAAACATGATGACTTGACTGATTTATGCCTTTCAATGAGTCAATTTATTATTTTACAACACAAAATAAAATGATGTGTTTGCATTAAAATGTAATGAGAAAATCCGTCATAAAATGTAAATGTGCCTATACAAATTGACTTCTTGTCTCTTGGGATTTCTACTATTCAAAGGAATCCGGAAAATGAATAATGTCAAGGCATAAATGTGATTATCTTTAACACCTTACAGGGGAAATGGTTCATCATAAAACTGTCAAATTTGAAATCAAATTCATTGATCATGTTTTGATTAAGAATGCTGTTAACTGTATTGGAATGTGACAAATTGATGTATGTGACATACAGGGAGCGTTAATGAACCTGTTTCAGTTTGAAGTTGTCTACAGATATCAGACATTTATTTTGTTGTAGTCAATTAAAGAATCTTCATATGTGCTGTTCATCTCAAACTAGCCGTAAATGCAGCCTCTTGTCATTTTTACTTTTTTGAAACATTTGCAAAAAACATGTTACAATGATTAAAATGACACCTCATTGAACTTCACTTGAATTTCCAAAGTGAAATAATGGTCCGTCAAAAGTTGTCTTTTAGTGAAAGGTAAAACAGAGATATAGGGTCATTCCAATCTCAAATGTCATAAACGTTACCAAAATGTTACACGATCCTGCCCTTGAATTTGAATGAGCTTGAGTTATCTTCAAGTGCTGCTGCATACCTGGAAGATATCCAAATCTCATTCGAATTGAAGGTCAGGAACATGTAACATTTTGGTAACATTTGTGACTTTTGAGATTGGAATGACCCTATACACATTTAAAGAAGTAAGACCTATGTTTTCTATTGATAGTCCTTAAAACATACACACATATTTCATATTTCCAACCATTTTCTTAAGTTGAAACTTTGCAGATCTTTAAAGAAAAGGTTAAATATCATAACACTGTAAAAATAGCATTTTCGCTAAAATACAACCTTTGCATGTATTTTCACCTGTAGTGCAGAATGAAGTTTGCTGCATTTACAGCTCATACGAGCTGAACAGACACGTATTTGCTGGAACATCATCACATTCTTAATGTGGTTGCTGTAGTTTGGAAATTCTACCACATTTGTAATTAAAATTTCAGATCATCTACAGTAGATAGCAAAACTATATAGTGAAAAAAGTAAAATAATAGTGAAAAAAGTAAAATTCAATTATGAATGTTACATCTTCAGTAGATAGCAAAACTAGCTCTTTCTATTTTGATCATTTATCTTTCAGGAAATTATAAGATGAGAAAATTAGGATTGTATAGTTTTTAGGTGTCATTATTGGTTACTGCACACATGAAATAGCCACTTCAATAATGTATTTCAAAGTATTTAAGCAGCAGATAAACATGCTGATTTAAAGCTTACAAGAGAACATATAATAATAATAATAATAATAACTGGTTTTTGTATAGCGATTTTCCATTTAGATCAAACCGCTCATGATTTGCTGCAGGTAGATCGTCACAATCATTTCACTTCATTTAGGCGTTTTGCGGCCTTTTCAAGCGCATATCCTATCGGTAGTTAGATTGTAATATGTACCCTTTATGCAGCTTCCCATATCCTGGGTGGGAGCAGACTATGATGGACAAATCTGGTGACAGTTTTAAGTGCAGGAGGAAGACCGGAGTACCCGGAAAAAACCTGCGGAAGCGAGCATTGACTGAAAACCAAATGCACATACAGCGCCTAGACCGGGGATCGAACCCATGCCAGTCGTATGGGCTCATTGGTGCAAAGCGAGGGAAGTACCACTGCGCTAACCAGCTTCCCCCATATAGAGAAAAATAAAAACAGTCAAGTAGTTAAAATAACTTTGTAGTAAAAAACATTGTTCTTACTTATTATTTTCTGGAAAAACACAACATAAAAACACTGAAATACTATTAAATTGTGTAGCTATCTACTGTAGCTGTAAATTATTAAAACTATATTCAGTATTTGACAGTCAATCACTATCTTCTGATGATAAAAAACACTTGCTACAGACTTGACATTACAGAGTGGAAAAAGAGATACAAAAATCACTGTCTGCTGCAAGATTATCAAGGTTAAGTAGTATGACTAAATATCTACTTTGTGTCTAGATATCATGAAAATGTGACCAGTCATATCGAAAGGTACCTTAAGGGTCCCAAAATGTAAATTGGTGGGTTTTTTTGGTCTCATCTGAAAGATTATATTTTAAGCTTTAAAATGACACCTTACTTTTGGTTATTGGATGTTCGATTGCAAAGTTACATCCAAATTAGTTAAAGGCACCGGGCTGATTCAGAAAACTATAATTCTGAGAAAATTGAGTTTTAAGTTTCTGTACCGGTAAAACTTGAATGGAGAAAGGAATTTCATCTCGTTTTTTAAAACATATGTCTTATGTTTTGGATGTTGAAACCTGATTAATATGATAGAATACACTTCAAGGTAAAGTTTCTGATGAAATTAGAAATTCGACCTTGGACGTGATTTTTTACCATGCTCAGCTTCAATGGCCCGTAATTTACTTTGCCGACCTTAAGGTACCTTTCGATATGATGGGTCACAAATGTTGTACCTATATATTATATGAGGCAATCTATGCACTTAATCTTGTTTTATAATGGTTTACTGGGTTTAATTGGATTATGACCTTTAAGTAATACCTCTCAGTCACTACATTCTGAATTTAGTTTAATAAGGAACAAGCCTATATATTTTAGCTTTAAAAATATAATACCCTGAATCTATTTCCAATGATGATTCAAGCCATTCCACAAATAAAATTAAATGCTATAAATGTATGATTCTGAGAGTACTTTAATGTGTGTTGTTATAATACCCGAATGATTAAATTTCCACAGCAGAGTATAGGCAACTGAATTGACCATTGAATCAAATTGGAAATTGGTTGAATTGATTAAAATTTGATATTGAAAACATTTTTATTGGTTATCCTTCAAATGAAACTAAAACATAAAACTAAAAAGAACATGCATCTTTAATTAACCCATTGGGTTTTTTTCCCCCTTTTTTTTGAGAGGAAGCACTATTGTTCCGTTTACAGAACAGACCTTTAGTGATGTTTTGTGAAGCAATGACACACATTAGGTTTGGTTTTGGGGGCAGATCAAATCTTGAATAGAGAACTCAGCATTACAATAAGAATTAATCAAATGCACTGGAGAATTGTAGCAACTGATCCCACAAAAGATACTCTAAATATCTTTTTAGCTGGCTATAAATAAAAAGTACAAAGTTGATGTTAGACAATGAGCCAGCTAACAATCATGTGAGTGCAAAAAAGTCGTATCTGCAATAGCTGCCATTTGTCATAAATTTGGATTGCACATTGTCTAATCTCCAATCTAGGGTCAGTGGTTCTTGAAATGGTTCTTCAGGTGACGGTGTCACCTGAAGAACCATTTCAAGAACCACTAACTTAAGACAGGGAAATTTTGAGGGATTTTTCACATTCTTGTGACAAGGCATAAAATAACTATATAACTTAGGGCAGCCATTGCAGATACGACTTTCTTGCACTCACATGGTGGGATGTAGGTTGCAGTCATGTACCCCTGTAAGTAGGTTGCTATTTCAAAGGCCAATTAGCAGCCCTCGGAGAAACATGCCATTTATTTCTTCATTTGTGTCTGCTACAGGCTGTTGTACTACCATCTGCCACACATGCCAAGATAAACTGAACTAAACAGAACAATACTTGCAGCAAATCAAAGAAATATTTCAAAACAATATGGGGTAACAATGACATCCGGTTGGCCTATAAACAATTTGTACTTAGGCCAAAAAAAAAATTGTTTGGTTGCCCTCCACCGACCGACCCTATTTTTCAGCCCGACCCAAACTTTTTTTTATTGAAAAATATTTTTT
>JXSR01S007823.1:24307-38498 GCA_000969725.1 Ophiothrix spiculata
GATAAAATGATAATTAACATAATTCTGGGTCAAGTCTAGCTGAAGGGACTAAAACACGTTCAATATTTCACAAGCTATAACATCATTTGTGGCAAAGATTAGATGTGAAATACCGATGATTAGAATGATGAACTTCGACAATGAATAGCAATTGGCCTGCTTAGTGTTTTAAGGGGAGTCCGGTCAAGGTGATTTAAGGTCAAAGGTCTCCAAAGGTCATTTTGAGGTCAAGGCTCAAAATTGGCAGGAGAGTTGACCCAAGGTCATCCCAGGTCATTTCAAGATTAATCCATAACCCTTGACCCTACCTAGACCACTTGTTTGCTTTATCGGTTTAATTGTGTGTAATTCATGCTCTTGTTGCTGGTACATATTTTTCTCTTTATAGCGCATTGAGATGTTTTTATGTTATTATGCGCTCATGAGTGTGTTTATATTATTATTATTATTATTATCTGTTTTACCTAATAACAAATTCTGCTCTTTATAAATCATATTGATTTTTTTGTTTTGTTTCTGCATTCTCTCCAGTCCATCGAACCAGGCCAGCAATTCACGTGGGACCAATCGAATCTGGAAGTCAACAAACCAAAGAATCGCTATGCCAACGTAATCGCCTACGATCACTCGCGCGTCATTCTAACAATGATAGACGGTATACCAGGCAGTGATTACATCAACGCCAACTATTGCGATGGGTATCGCAAGCAGAATGCATATATCGCTACACAAGGCCCGCTTCCGGAGACTATTTCAGACTTCTGGCGTACGGTATGGGAGCAACGGACGTCGACAATTGTTATGATGACGAAATTAGAGGAGAGAAATAGGGTATGTGGATGTAAAATGGTCTAATTTTTTTTAATCATGTTTTTCAAAATGTTTTTTTAAATGTACCTAGAAAAAAGTATTATATAAGTTATGATGATATAAAAAAAAATTTATGTTTGGTGGTCTGCAGTGGCGTGCGCATCCCCCCCCCCCCCCCCCCCAGAAAAGTAGGGGGAAAGAGGCAAAAAATCGGGGGGAAAAAGAGACATTCAGAGAAGAAAAGGGTTATTTTTCCACCAAACATGCTGAGAATCAGAAAAAAAAATTGTGAAAAATGTTCTAAAAACCATAAATATGTTACTTAGTATCAAATATTTGAAAATTGAAATTCATATCGATATGAGTCGTATGTGCGATTGTGAGGCGGTTTTTTTGCTTGTCAACTTTCAAAAGCTACATCAACAAAATTTGGGTGTACCTTTTGGGCCTCACACAGCGCCTGTCGCCAGTCAAAATTACTGGTAGTCTGAATTTGATGCAAATGCATTGAAATCACTGATCAGCATTCAGGTTAAAGCTATTTGCATTTGCGATCTACTGAAAATAAATACAAAAATATTGTTTCAAGACAAAAATTATGCTTTTAAGGGTTTTGAAAAGTTTATATGTATGATTTTTTATTCATTATTGCCAGACCATAAGGCCAGCAGCACACTTTGTGCAATGTATCGTAGCTATGATAAACCTTATTTATATGTATTTTTCCCTAGGTTAAATGTGACCAGTATTGGCCAAACCGTGGACAGGAAACCTACGGCCAAGTCCAGGTCACATTGCTTGATATTACAGAACTAGCTACGTACACAGTCAGGACATTTGCACTGGTAAATCTTAAGGTAATGTATGACCTTGTCTATCAACTGTTCTGATTGGTTGATTTAAAAAAATGCTTACTTGTTCAGCCAATTGAATTCTTTAATCTCTGGTTAAACGAACTGAAGTTCATAGTATGACCAAATTGAGTTAAAACATTGGGAATTGTTATTTTTAAATAGGTAAACCACATGTATGTGGCTGCATCAGATAAATACTGATGAGAAATACGCTTTGTGTTACTATATAGAACATTAAGAACAATTAAACAAATCACAAACAACCCTGTTCAACCAGGATTGAAATTATTAAAAACAAAACATCCTGGTTGAACAGGGACTTGAACCTTGAACCTCTTGCATGCTGTGCAATTGTTCTAACCACAAAGCTATGCAGTTCCCATAGATTTGCAGGGGAGATACAAGGCACGCCGCCATTTTTATTCCGGCATGGAGACAAAATTTGGGGTATTCAGGTTTTTGCCGATAGCTTGCCGATGATGCATCGCACCTCGTAATAATGCGCGAATATTGAAACACGTATACACGCTTTGCGTGCAGGTTGGTGTATTATTCGCGTAAAGTATTATTTGTCTCTACGCGTAACCAAGTCTCGGCACTCGGAGTTGATATTTGCAGGAACAGAGTGGACCCGAATACCCCCAATTTGAGCTCCATGGCTGACGACGCCATTACACGGGGTGGTATACAAAGCCTGGTATCTCCCCTGTATATCTATGAGTCCCTCAGATAAACTGAGGGTTTTAATAACGTAAACAGTCACAAATGACACATTACAAAAATAGTAGTACATATGAGACCATGACTGATATTTTGTATTTCAAATTAATAGAAATCATATAAATCTTGTGCACTAGTGTGTGTCCTTTTAGCGCTATATTTTAGTTCCATCTCCCAACCGTAGATGTGAGACTAAAACCAAAAGGACTGTGTCACTGAGAATGACACACACCCTGCCGATTGGTCTTTTTGATGTTTTTGACCTTTGACCTGCAATTACGTACACAAAATAAAATGTTGCAGCTATTTGTAGATTTTTAAATGTTGCCTTTTTGTTTCCACAGAATCGTTCTCAGGAAAAGCGAGAAGTGCGGCAGTTCCAGTTCACTGCCTGGCCCGACCACGGCGTTCCAGAACACTCATCTTCAGTGCTAGCATTTGTACATAGAGTAAAGGCATGCAACCCTGCAGATGCGGGCCCTGTAGTGGTACACTGTAGGTGAGTCATTTAATAGGGGTCATTCAAAAAGTTTTGTCAGCATTTATACTTGCGGTCAAGAGCTGCAACCCTTGTAGTGGTACACTGTACACCATTAAAGGAACAGGGGTACTCAATCTTTGGAGATGTGTACTTGTACACTGCAGGCATATTTATTGTGAGGGAACCATTTTTAATGTTTTGATATCTGTTGGTCTCATATAGTGGTACACTGTAAGTCCATTCAAAAAGTTTTGTTAATTGCATTCCTCCAAATTGTATATTGTAAGTGACTGACTATATGTGAGGACTGCAAAAGTTTGTTTCGTGAAAAGTCTTTGCTGTATTTTCTTTTTCCAAGTTTGATGACAAAATATGTGAAAACTAGCCTGTGAAAGGGTAAAGCCAAATGTTTTACCCCTTCGCTGTGAAATAAGTACATTAATGCAGTGGTGTTACAGGACATCCTCTTTTTTGGGGGGGTAAGCATGGGCAAGATAATTTAGGAGCAGTGTTCCCGCTAAGGCCATATGTCGCGAAATTGGCGCAGAAGCTCGAAAAATTGGCGCAAAGGGTTCCCAAAACAAAAAGTCAAAAACAGGGTTTTGTTATACACAATGTTCACTCATTTCAGTTTTATTCAGATTATATTCAAAATCACTCTAATTTTTTAGGTGATCTTTCCGAAATTGACAATGGCGAGGTGTATTTTTTTCTTTATGTCGCTTTGGCGCAAAGTCCAAATCCTTAGCGGGAACACTGTTTAGGAGTAAAGATATGGTGCTTATACAAAAGGAACACTCATACTTTTTCCAAATTTTGATTGAAATTTATACAAACCACAATTTTCAATAAAACGTTGCATTGTTTTGGGGATAAATTTTCATGAGGTTTTTTTTGTGGAAAAAAACATGCAAATTTTGGACAAATTTTGAGAAGTAAACCAGTAAAAGTATTAATTTTGAATAATGCTGTGTGCTATTGTAATGACTATTGAAATTGTATTTTTCTTTATCTAATGTTTGGAATGGCGAGATTGGACAGAATTATTTAGTAGAATGGTTGCTCGTACCTGCCCATCTCCCAAGTTATAGCTTTTCAATTCCTTTCGAAGAACCTTTCTGGAATGGTGTAGTTATAAATTAGGCTAGCCATTTAATATGAAATCAGCAGTTTGCCCATAAAACTCAACATTTTTCATCTATTTTGTAATTTTTTGTAATTTCCCCTCTTTGCAGTGCTGGAGTAGGTCGCGCTGGCGCTTTCATCGTCATCGACTCCATGCTTGAGAGGATAAAGCACGAGAAAACTGTAGATATCTATGGCCACGTCACGTGTCTGAGAGCGCAGAGAAACTACATGGTGCAAACGGAGGAGCAATATATCTTTATACATGAGGCGTTGTTAGATGCGGTGATCAGCGGCAATACAGAGGTTTTGGCGCGTAATTTGTACACGCATATCCAGAAGCTGACCCAGCTTGAACCCAATGAAACCATCACTGCCATGGAGAGTGAATTTAAGGTGAGATGAATAATTGGACTGTTTTGTTTTGTTTTCATTGTTACTGATTTGCCACATTGTGAGCCAAAAATTTTGTATGACACATATCAAGCCAGGCTGTGCTTTGCATGCAAATGAGTAGCCATAATAAGATTTATCCTTGAAACTAAATTTTATTGGTAAACTTTAACATGGCTATTATTGCTGACTACATATTATTTACCACATCACAACATGACCAGTAATGGGCATATTAAATGTACAATTAATTACTGTATAAGTGGTATTTTTCGCGCTACATTTATTTTTGCGCTTTTCGCGCAAAACAGGATTAGCGCGAAAGTAAATGTACCGCGAAAATTAATGTGTATTTGTTGCAAATGGAATTCTATACTGGGACAATGTTCATATGCGCGAAAATAATAACGTGCGAAATGGTCCAAAATTGGCTGAGCGCGGAAATATTGGCGTTTACAGTAGTTGCCAGTGTATCAATCAATAGGTTTGCATTGTAGACAACAGTTCTTTATACCACACTGAATGAGCAAAAAAGAATTTGACTCCTTTCAAAGAAATTTGTCTCAGCTTAGGTTCCTAAATTTGGTCAAAATTTTGATTCAGAAGTCCTAAAATGAATATTTCAATTTCCTTAAAACTGCTCTTGACATAAAACAACAGAGCCACATTAAAAAAAAAAAAACACTGCACCATTGGAGCTCTGGAGATTACACTCGCTAGAGTATTGAAAGCTCATCTATCTAGGAAAATAATAAATTTTGCTCATGTTTACCAACAAAAAGAACCAAATACTTTCAAACTGCACCAGTATAATTAAAACATTTATAACATATCCTTATTTGTGATGGCTCATCTCGAAAGGGGGGACTTTGCAGATGATATCAATTTTGATTTTTTTCATTTCATTTGTTGCAGCATTTTCCACCCTTCAAAATGACACCTTTCTTGTTGAAATTGATCAAGGCAATCAAATTTTACAACAGAAAATCTGTTGGAAACTCTTATTATTTTCTTTATTGTTTGCTTCCTATTTTCATCTGTTTCTTGAAAAGTGTTTTGTCGCAAAGTCCCCCACGGGTGAGTTCGGGGTAAGTCATCACATTTATATAACAATTTCAGTCCCTTTACGTAATTAAGACACAGTTATTAATCAATAAATTATTTTCATTTCTTCCACAGCGACTAGCCAATCAAAAAGCGCAGCCTTCCAAGTTTGTGAGTGCCAACCTTCCAGCCAACAAGTTCAAGAACAGGCTGGTCAATATTCTTCCATGTAAGTAGCCCTGGTTCTTACACTCTTTGCTATTTTGACATTATAAAAGAGAAACTGTGCTTGCCGTCATTTTGATTTGATTGCCATGTAAATCCTATGGGATTGTAGCCATCTTGGTTTGTCGCCCGTGGAGCCTGAGTTATTGTTCTTTTGCCATTTTACAGCAGCGTCTGCTACGCTTCAAGACTCTGCAAAACAGAGTCGCTGGAAAATTGGCGTATCTAGTATTTTTTTTTTAAATGCTGAAGTGAACAATAGCCCATGAAGAAAAGAAAGAAAAGACTATCATAAGCTGTACTGCACTATGATAGATATCTCCATGGCCTAATCAGTGGTTCACAGCAAAGGAGAACTGGAGTGCTAGGGAAAAGCTTTAAACACATGACGTAAGATATGCATGCACTCTCCTTTTAAAGGGTTGTCACACCATTATCAGAGATGTCACCGACTACACTTTCTGGCAAGTTAATCAATATATGCACAGCTGCGTGGATGAAAGTCTGGCCAGTGGAAACAGTTCTGGATACAGGAACGAATCCAATGTATGAATATTATCATCAAGTCAATTGAAATTTTCATGGCATCTATGTGTATTCTCTGGTCCAGTGTATGTGTTTATTATCAATGTATGCTTTTAATATTTATATCTATTTTCTCAATAGATGAGTCAACACGAGTGTGTTTACAACCCATCCGTGGTGTCGAGGGCTCAGATTATATTAATGCAAGTTGTATCGATGTAAGTAAATTTGTTTATTTCTTATTGATAATTGATTTATAGTGCACTATGCTTCCCAAACTTTGTAGTTAAATTAGCCTTGACACAGTATAAAAGATAACTCTTGAAAAACCATCACTCGGGGACTCAAAAGGAAATGTATTTCATAGGGATCCTAAAGAGGGAGAGATTAAAATGGGTTTAAGATGAGGCAGACACTTAGGAAGTACTTTAAGAAATCCTACAAGATCGTTTTAATGGATCGATGAACTTGCAAAATTAATAAATAAAGGGGATTTAGAGTGCACTATGCCTTCCTGATTTGTAATTCCATGGGCCTCAGCACACTTGACAAGTGTGGTTTCATCCCTTTGGTCCGATTAATCTCCAGTCCACACCCAGCATCATTTCAGGTTCTTTGGCAACCTCTACCTGAACCTTGATCAGCCCACATACTAATTATCGCAGCCTGATCAGCTCCACAAGTTTTGACCAGGAAAATTTTAAGTACACTCAACTTTTGGCATCGACAAGGTTCAAACTTTGGAACTTTTAGCACCATAAGCAAGCTAGCACCTTGTCATTTGAGCTAACTTAAGTACGATGACCTTCCTATGAATCCGACCGCCCCTGGGTTTAGGTACATTATAATTTGAATTTTTCAATCTCTCATGTCTTTTTATTTTCTGTTTAGGGTTATCGATCACGGAATGCCTACATAGCAACCCAAGGGCCACTGGCCGAGACAACGGAAGACTTCTGGAGAATGTTATGGGAACAGAATTCAACTATCATTGTTATGTTGACAAAGCTAAGAGAGATGGGAAGGGTGAGTTGACCTATAACCCTAGAGAAGAACAACCAAGTGAATAAATTAAATACTTGAAATATTTTGTAATGGGCCATTTTTTTATATCCGTAAATGTAGTTGGATATTTTACATCATTTACTTCAACAATATCCAGACTCATTGACCAGATGTATTAGAAGTAGGTAAAAATTGATCATAGGTTACTAAATGCGCATTTCATATCGCGAGTGAAATAAGACAAAATCAATGCATGCCCGATCAATTTGATGCATCCAATTCAAGAGGCAAACAGGGGCGGAGGAATTGGAAAGCAATCAAAATTTATAATCAGAACTGCGTTCATTTTGTCACATTTCCCAAGCAAAATGGAGTGCAAGTTTATTATATTCACAGCAGAAATATAACTCATATTTCGTGAAAAGATATTTTAATTCTTTTAACAAAAGCATTTACATGGTCAGCAAAAAATTGAAACCAAACAGATTTCATTGCGCAATGATCATGTTTGTTGGAATTGCGCATTTCAAGTGCCGATATTATTATCAACCGATGAAAACAATGTAACCATCATACACGCTGAACACCCTTTATGCAAACCAGAATGCAACACGCAGATGAATCACCTTCGTATAACCTATAATGCATCTTGAAAGTACCGTACAGTAAACGACCATATTGCATTTTGAATTTTCAATCCACTCCATGTTGTTTTTATATTCTTGTTTTGTGATTGGCTAGGCTACACACAAAGTGTATGAATAGGTAATAATCAGTTACATATACTTGATTTCTGTTACAGGAAAAATGTCACCAGTACTGGCCTGCGGAGAGATCAGCTCGCTACCAATACTTTGTGGTGGATCCCATGTCAGAATACAACATGCCTCAGTATATCCTTAGGGAGTTCAAAGTCACCGATGCAAGGGTAAGGTTTAGGGCCAGTCAAAGTTGCTAACTTTGGTAAAATTAATATATGTGCCTTGTATATCCTTGTGTAAATGTATCATATATCTTAATGCAACTACAGTGGAACCTCAATAACACAAAATATGTTAACAACAAGAACCTGCAAAACACAAAATGGTTCTTTGGTCATAAGTATTGATTTTGTTTGAAAGATAAGTCTGATAAAACAAGCTAAAACTTTGTGTTAAGGAGGTTCAACTATGATATCAACTTGCTGTCATTAATTTGTTGGATCATGACATGCTTTAAAATGTAGATAGAGAGTTAGCGGTCATGGATGCGAGTAACGTTTATAGCTGAAAGTCCAGCATTTCATATATGAGGCACAAAAAAGAAGTTCCTGTGACCCATACGTATTCCTTTTTAACGGTCTTAAATCACACGGGGAAAGAAATATTCCTGGGGAAAAAAAAGCTTACTGGTATCATCGGACTACTCCGTGAAAACAAACAAACTTAAATTAAGATACTTTTGAACTAGACTACAATTTTGCCAACATTCAACGCATGAATTGGGAAATAGCGACACAATTAGCAATAAGCTGGCAAAACCAGCACACTGCTTTTTCACGAATTGTATAAGCAAACTTAAAAAAATGCACTCCGCATTGCAATTTTCAGACCTGCTACTCGAAACAGACTTTTTTTTTTTTTTTGGCCTGCATCACACAATTCTGTTCTTCTATGAAACTCAGTGAAAGGACTGTGATGGGATGTAATTATGAGCACTCTTATTCCGTCTTGGCAGTGGCACCTTCATGTCCAATTTCATTATTTATTCCTGTTTGTAGGATGGACAATCAAGGACAATTAGACAGTTCCAGTTTACCGACTGGCCGGAGCAAGGCGTGCCCAAATCCGGCGAGGGATTCATTGATTTCATTGGGCAAGTACACAAAACCAAAGAACAGTTTGGACAAGATGGGCCTATCACCGTACACTGCAGGTAAGCATACACAATGCCATCAGTGGTAATTCTAAAATAGGTAAACAAAATTCGCAATTTTGTGCCAGATTATTGGTTATTTTGATACTAGGAGACACTGAGGTTTGGTTGGGGTAGGGACATATCAATGGGAAATTTGAAAAGCCACCCATTAAAATGCCAATTTTTCATAAAGGCTGCATGTGTATGCCAAATAAAATTTAGACAATCATGAACTTATTTGCACTAAAGTTTTGTATTATTGGCACAAAATTTCTTAGTTTTGTGAAAAATGCTTGAATGTGTGCCATATATGGTGCAAATTTGGAAAAAAATTTGAAAAGTAGACCCATTAAAATATGCAGCACATAACCACTTTTGTACTAAATACCCCTCACCAAATTTTTGATACAGGTTCAGAGATTTTCATAATATTATCGGCATATAATAAGATGTACCTTGTAACTTTAATTAAGGTGTCTGGTCCACGCGTACCAGTACGCGCTAGTTTCCGAGTTGGTAAATGCTGCAATATGCATGTGCATATACTCTGAGTAGTGTTTTGAAGCTAAAAATTGCCATATTTTAATATTTTTCTTGAAAATTAGTTTGGTGAACCCCAATTTTTATTGTTTTATTTGAAAGAACATACTTGTGCGCAACTTTTGTGAAAAAATTTACAAAAATTTCGGGGGAAATTTTTGAATCAACACTAAATAATTTCACCTTTGCCACATTTCCCATAGACCACTATTATAGCTGTTCTAAGTTTAAAAGAAAAAAACCTCCAAAAATGCTGTTTTTTAACCGACTTGCATGGAAAAACGAGTCTGGTGATCCCCAATATTTATTTTAAAATTGGTTCTACATCGATAAAATATCATTCATGCCGATTTTTACTAGAAAATTTCCAGCAGATCTGTCATGGACCAGACACCTTAAAGTAACATTTCAGGTTAAAACTGATATCAAAGTATTTTTGTTTACATTGTAGCACCAACTTGAACAATTTGTTTGAAAATCTTGAGTTTAGGAATACAACATCTACTAGCTTTGTTAACCACACTTCCTTTCAATACTTTTATATTGCAGTGCGGGAGTCGGCAGAACCGGTGTCTTCATCACGTTGAGTATTGTCTTGGAGCGTATGAGATATGAGGGCGCTGTTGACATGTTCCAGACAGTAAAAATGTTACGAACCCAGAGGCCTGCAATGGTCCAAACAGAGGTAAGTTTTTGTTTACATTTGTTAGTATACACATGAAGAATATAGTTATTAAATTTGGTGTAAAGTCTTTGATTTTTTGTCAAAATTTAAAGAGTCCAGACATCATCATTATTTCAATAGTTGGATCAATCTGGTGCAAAGCCTAATGTACATATATGTAGCATCAATAAATGTACAGAGGAGATATGGGACGTTGTATATCGGCCCATGTGATGGCGTCATCAGCCATGGAGCTCAAATTTGGGGTATTCGGGTCCGCTCCGCTCGGTTCCTGCCATAATCAACATTAAGTGCCAAGATTTGGTTTGGCGTAGAGACAAACTCGCAATTAATACTTTACGCAAATGATGCGGCAACTTGCACGCAAATCCTCGTGCATATTTTCAATATCTGCGCATTATGACTAGATGCGATGCATCATCGGCAAAAACCCCAAATACCCCCAATTGTCTCCATGCAGGAGTTAAAATGGCGGCGAACCTGGTATCTCCCCTGTAAATCTATGGTAGCCTCTTATTTATGTTGGGGATATTATTGAGATGTGTACATTACGGAAACAGCTAGTTAATTATCTTTGATACGATGGTAACGTTTGCTTCGAAATGTTTCATGAGTTGCAGAATTGAGGCTTTCCCATTTCCCCCACCATGATTTGTCATAAAAGATGAAATATGAGGTTGAAAGTAATTTTCTGTTTTGTAAATCTCCCCCAAAACTACATCATATTAAAGGAACTAGCCTAGGTTCCACCTAGAATTAAAAACTTATGGAAATACTCTAAATGTAGCTGGAAATACTCTAAATATAGCTAAAAACAGGGATGAAACTTTTCAGTAAATTTCTTGAATTCAGGAAATGTACACAAAATATTTGTATTTTCAGGAAATTAAACCAAGTACTAAAGAACAGGACACTGCTCTGTTGAAATGGCATTTTTATGCATTTCAGGAAATTTGTTTGTATTTGTGTTACATCTCTGTAAAAAGTATAGTAAAATTAAAAAAACTGCAAAAATTTGCAAAAATTTGCACACAAATGGCTCAAATTGAGAGAGAAGTAATTTGCAATATATCGTTCTTTGATGGTGGTGTGACTATCCTGTGTTCCCTAGATCCTAAATTTGTACCTCAAGATGGATTTACCAGATAAAAGATCAAACAAATCTCCTAGATATTATTTAATACATATCAAAAGAGAAACAATTTCATCAAAAAAAATTTGTTTGGCCATCACAGGTGTAGAAACAAGATTTTTTAAGTTTTCAAACTAGAAACACTGTTTTCACACCCCTTTTTTACGCCAATGGAAAAAATTAAAGTAGGTAATGAATTGCAATTTTCTCCCATATTCCTTGAAATCATGAAAACTACTTGTAGGTTATATTACTCTAAACATGTTCTATTGATTAAAGTTTTTTTAAAAAGTAGGTAAAAAATTAGTGGGAAGAATCAAAGCCAGTCCCTTTAATGCTCATGATTTTACAAGAAACAAAAAGTCAAATTATTTGTGCTCTCATATGACAGTAATTTTGTAGTTGATTCTGAATGTTGTCCTTTTTTTCTCCTCATTACAGGATCAGTACCAGTTCTGTTATCGTGCAGCATTAGAATACCTTGGCTCCTTTGACCATTATACATAAACTACAGCAAATGACAAAGCCACTTGACACCAAAAAAAACCCACAAATGAAGTGGTTATTTTCTTACGAAACAATCTACGAGGATATTGTGGTTTTTAATTGTGCTTAGCTACTTACATGGCATAAGCAAAGATTGCTATTAACAAACAGTGTTGCCAAAATATTGCAAAACTGAACTGACCCTGAAAGTCACGGAAACCAATAATTTTGCTGTCAACTCAAAGTTTGATATTCATTTGGTACAATTATTACCTAAAAAGTCTTCGTAGCCAAGGGTTTGATAGCTGTGGACTTTTAAAAGTAGCCCAATCAGGCTTCAAATTGCGAATTATGGCAACACTGACAGAACAATTTCTGAGGTATGGTTTGTGACAAAGACACTTATTTTGCGATGTTTCTATGCATATTTTACTCCAGTGTTTCTAAGAGAGAAACAAAAAACTTTCTTTCAAAGTGATATTTTTTAAAACAGACTTTGATGTCTCTACGTTGCAAGCAAGAACAGAATGAATGGAAATAGATAAAAGGAGGACAATACACATTGTATATACTAGCGTTATTTTTGTGCATGTTAAGCTTGCTTTGGACAAGAGATTTCTTCATGTGAACATATAGTATGTGCAAAGACTATACTGACGAATGAGTGGGCAATCAAATTTTGATTTTGCTTTGATTCGTAAAATTGCTGATGAATGAACTGACAGAACGAGGATTCACTTAAACTTAAAAAGTGTTCGGAATATGCTGCAGTATACGACAATGGATCACTCCGCAGTTGCAGAAGTTTGTCAAATTTGGAATTTCATAAATGATTTTATGCAACCAATTATTTTGAAAGCTTTTGTGGAAGTGATATCTTGAAAAAGTTTGACTACTGTTTGCAACATGGTATTCTTACCAAAACTGTGAATTCGAGATTGTTGTCTACAAACGGAAAAGGATGACTTTTTGACAATGCAGATTTTGAAGCTAATACAACATAATCTGTCGTGAGGAGCTCAGCTTTGGATTACAATAGTCTTGGTTATATGAGGAGGTACTACAATCTAGCTCCAGAGGTCAAAAATCTCGCAGACTTATTGAATCCATCGGTATAATGGGAACACTACAGCATTTAATAGAGGTTGCATATTTATACTGCCAATGGCTTTAATATGTTTGCTCTGGGGTTAGTTTAATCCTATGGTTAGCATATCACCGGTTGATAGTTAAGCTCTGGGGTTAGCTTTAATCCTGATTAATAAGTTAGCCCCAGCATTAGCTTCAATCTATTTAATAGGGTTCTTTGCATCTTATTAATCCTGGTTAATAGGTTAGCTCTGGTTGATAGGTTAGATGTGGGGTTAACTTAACCCTGGTTGATAGCTTAGCACTGGGGTTATCTTAACCCCAGTTGATAGGTTAGCTCCGGGTTAGCACAACCCTGGTTGATAGGTTAGCACCGGGGTTAACTTTACCCTGAAACTAATCATGCCAGTGTGATCAAGACTTTGCCTCACAATAGCAGTCTTTATAAAGGTAAGCGTTTGTTGCTTGTGATTAATATTCAAGCATTGGGACAAGTAGCCTTAATTAGGTCCATAAAACGGCTCCAGAGAGACAACACTTATTAATGTATAGAACACCGGTGCTTATGTCAAAATGCATATCAAGATGTATAAATTATAAATGCACACACAAGAAAAGATATGTACATATTCATGTAATCCTGAAGAAAAGACTTCAAATAATTTTGATCTAGCAGATCTGAAAATAACTTGCGATTATTATCAGATTTTTTTCTACTTAAAGATACCTCATACTTGAATAGTGCATTTTGCTCTATAGGCAAAACGAATATTTATTGGAAAATTTAAACAAAAATCCATGCAGGGGTTGTATTTAGAAACAATGAGGCCCTGCACTATGGATTTTTGTGTACACTGTCCAATAAATTATTGCTTGACCTAAAGCACATATGTTAAGTTTATCTAGCTATAAATTATGATTTGTGTTTTCAATTTTATGTTTTGGCTCGAATGTTAAAAGGAAGTGGATTGTTAATATATTAATCATGAGAAAAGGTAACATTTTTGTCAATTTTGATTTGGTTTCACAATCAAAACATTGGTGGTAATGTTCTTGTGAATAAGGTTAATGGTTTAATAGGTAAATTTGTAACCTAATTTAAAGCATACGAGTGCAGGAACTCGTTTCAATTTGTGTTTTTTTATTAAAACAAAATAAGATATGCTTATGTTACTTTTGGC
>JXSR01S007823.1:43319-53535 GCA_000969725.1 Ophiothrix spiculata
CCTGATATGCACTGCCTCTTTGACTCCTCGTCGGAACCAGTCGGATTCCTTGTCCAAGATCTTTATGTTCTCCCAATCAATATTATGTCCAGTCTCAAACACTGGTGACGTAATTGCACTAGCATTTTTATGTAAAAAAGTAAAATTATTTGTGCTCTCATATGACAGTAATTTGTAGTTGATTCTGAATGTTGTCCTTTTTTTCTCCCCATTACAGGATCAGTACCAGTTCTGTTATCGCGCAGCATTAGAATACCTTGGCTCTTTTGATCACTATACATAAACTACAGCAAATGACAAAGCCACTTGACACCAAAAAAAACCCACAAATGAAGTGGTTATTTTCTTACGAAACAATCTACGAGGATATTGTGGTTTTTAATTGTGCTTAGCTACTTACATGGCATAAGCAAAGATTGCTATTAACAAACAGTGTTGCCAAAATATTGCAAAACTGAACTGACCCGCAAGTCACAGAAACCAATAATTTTGCTGTCAACTGCAAACATACAGTTTGATATTCATTTGGTACAATTATTACCTAAAAAGTCTTCAGAGCCAAGTGTTTGATAGCTGTGGACTTTTAAAAGTAGCCCAATCGGGCTTCAAATTGCGAATTATGGCAACACTGACAAGACAATTTCTGAGGTATGATTTGTGACAAAGACACTTATTTTGCGATGTTTCTATGCATATTTTACTCCAGTGTTTCTAGAGAGAAACAAAAAACTTTCTTTCAAAGTGATATTTTTTAAATCAGACTTTGATGTCTCTATGTTGCAAGCAAGAACAGAATGAATGGAAATAGATGAATCAACAAGGAAGGATTATAAATGACATCATTTTCAGATGTTTCAAACTATATGGATGATGATTTTTGTTGATAAATGGAGGACAATACACATTGTATATACTAGCGTTATTTTTGTGCATGTTAAGCTTGCTTTGGACAAGAGATTTCTTCATGTGAACATATAGTATGTGTAAAGACTATACTGACGAATGAGTGGGCAATCAAATTTTGATTTTGCTTTGATTCGTAAAATTGCTGATGAATGAAACGACAGAACAAGGATTCACTTAAACTTCAAAAGTGTTCGCAATATGCTGCAGTATGGATCACTCCGCAGTTGCAGAAGTTTGTCATATTTTGAATTTCATAAATGATTGTATGCAACCAATTATTGTGAAAGCTTTTGTGGAAGTGTTATCGTGAAAAAGTTTGACTACTGTTTGCAACATGTTATTCTTACCAAAACTGTGAATTCAAGATTGTTGTCTGTAAACGAAAAAGGATGACTTTTTTGACAATGCAGATTTTGAAGCTAATACAACATAATCTGTCTTTGGGAAGCTCAGCTTTGGATTACAATAGTCTTGGTTACATGAGAAGGTACTGCAATTTAGCTCCACAGGTCAAAAATCTCGCAGACTAATTGCATCCGTGAATATAATGGGAACACTACAGCATTTAATAGAGGTTGCATATTTATACTGCCAATGGCTTTGATATGTTAGCTCTGGGGTTAGTTTAATCCTATGGTTAGCATATCACCGGTTGATAGTTAAGCTCTGGGGTTAGTTTTAATCCTGATTAATAAGTTAGCCCCAGCATAAGCTTCACTCTATTTAATAGGGTTTTTTGCATCTTATTAATCCTGGTTAATAGGTTAGCTCTGGTTGATGGGTTAGATGTGGGGTTAACTTAACCCTGGTTGATAGCTTAGCACTGGGGTTATCTTAACCCCAGTTGATAGGTTAGCTCCGGGTTAGCACAACCCTGGTTGATAGGTTAACACTGGGGTTAACTTAACCCTGAAACTAATCATGTCTGTGTGATCAAGACTTTACCTCACAAAAGCAGTCTTTATAAAGGTAAACGTAAGTTTGTTGCTTGTGATTAATATTCAAGCATTGGGACAAGTAGCCTTAATTAGGTCCATAAAACGGCTCCAGAGAGACAAAACTTATTAATGTATAGAACACCGGTGCTTATGTCAAAATGCATATCAAGATGTATAAATTATAAATGCACACACAAGAAAAGATATGTACATATTCATGTAATCCCGAAGAAAAGACTTTTCAAATAATTTTGATGTAGCAGATCTGAAAATAACTTATGATTATTATCAGATTTTTTTCTACTTTTAAAGATACCTCATACTTGAATAGTGCATTTTGCTCTATAGGCAAAATAAATATTTATTGGAAAATTTAAACAAATATCCATGCGGAGGTTGCATTTAGAAACAATGAGGCCCTGCACTATGGATTTTTGTGTACACTGTCCAATAAATTATTGCTTGACCTAAAGCACATATGTTAAGTTTATCTAGCTATGAATTATGATTTTTCTTTTCAATTTTATGGTTTGGCTCGAATGTAAAACGGAAGTGTACTGTTAATCCCGAGAAAAGATAACATTTTTGTCGATTTTGGTTTGGTTTCACAATCAAAACATTGGTGGTAATGTTCTTGTGAATATGTTTAATGGTTTAAGAGGTAAATTTGTAACCTAATTTAAAGCATAGGAGTGCAGGAACTCGTTTCAATTTATTAAAACAAAATTAGATAAAAGCATTATTACCATAATGAATTATAACAAAAATGAATCCCAATTATATGGACATGTTATGCTACCTAATTAAATTAAAGATAATCATAACATGAGGTACTTATGTAAAAATGTTTTGATTGGTTCAAATATAATCACAGTGCTTGGTATTATATAACAAGTGTTTTGATTGGTTGGAAGATAATCACATGGTTATTATATAACAAGTGTTTTCATTGAATGACAGATAATCATGATCCTTGTTATTATATAACAAGTGTTTTGATTGGTTGGAAGATAATCACAGTGCTTGTTATTATATAACAAGTGTTTTGATTAGAGAGAAAGCCTCTGTAAATATGTATGTAATTTCACCTATACCTTATTAGCATTTTGATTTCTTTTGAAATGATGTTGTTTTTATAACTGTCACAGAAAATCTTCCACATTTCAAAAGAGTTAATTATCTTAAAACAAGTCAGATAAAATAGTCATACTGGATGGTTAACCATTCCTTGTCATAATGAGGGATGTTCAATAAGTTGATGGCCTAAGATTAAAATGAGGTAAGCTGTGCTGGTTTGATTGATATGTACAGCAGATATTCACTTGAAACTGTATTCATTAATCAAGTTGAACTACATAAAACAATTAAACACTCCATAGCTTTTTTTCTTTTAGCTTAGGCCTCGAACTTTTTGAACATCCCTCGTAATCTTACAAGAATGTAATCATTGGTCGAGTGTTGTTTGGGTTTCTAGTCTATATTTGTGAAATGACAAGGCTAGAGATGGATAAAATTAGACCTTTAAACATGTTTGAGATTATGTTTTTACTCAAATATTTAAAGCCCAAATTTGTAATTATTATTGTTTTATCATTTAGAAAGGGTTTTTTTTAACATTTGGGGATGATTTTATCCTATAAAGGGCGAAATATACCGTCATTGAAGAGTGCAGGTTTCAGAATTTTAATTGACTGTAGCAGGCGTGAATATACACTGTATTTAAATAATTTGTATATTCAAGCCTGCTACTGTCAATATGCCGCACCTTTCAAAATGCTTCCCTGTCTTAAAATAACCTTTGATAGAGTGATACTAAATGGGTGGACTTGATTGAAGCTTAAAGCTTCCATGTGACTTTGTTGTAAATAAGTTATACTGCACTGATTTTTATCAATGATGGTGCCATGAATTATGGGATATTGTATATGTTGAACCCACTTTAAGGGAAGATTTTGTAATATAATGGGAACTTTATTAGAGTGTTCCAATATTGCACCGGTGTTTTATCAGTTTGCCCATCTCATCTACAAATGGGTACATGTATAATAGGAGACCAATGTTTAATTTATGTTTTGCTTTTTTTTAAATCGAGCAAGTAGTGGAGTTTCCTAGTCTTTTCTTTTTAGAATAAAGTACCAGCTTTGGATGAATACAACTGATATTTTTAATACAAGAAACTATGATGTTAATCTGCTTTTGTACAAAAAGAATATGATGATATTTTCCCCAACATTTAATTCAATAATGAGGGGTCAAGCAAAACAAGCTTAAATTAAAAAAAAGTCATATGCATTCAGCAACTACAGACAAATGCAAAAATGAACTGAAGGCCTGTAGATTGATATACCATCGGGTCTCGTTAGCTAGGTGGTAGAGCGTCCGTCTGACAGTCGGGAGGTCACAGGTTCAAGTCTTGGTCGAGGCTTGGGGCTTTTTCAAGTCTTGATCCCTGCATCCACAATTGGGTGGGACCAGTTTGTTTATGATCTAAAATAGCAAACAAGTCCTATCTATAGCATTTTTTTTATTGCTCTGTTTCTCTTTCCTGTATTTTGCTTGTGGGTAACTTTGGTGCTTGTAGTCTAGTAATTATATGGACAACAACGAATTGGGATTAAAGTGAGATGTAAAATTGTTGTTTTTATTTTTGATTTGCCTAGTAGTAGTTTTCAGTTGTTTTTGAGGAACAATGATCACAGTAATTTATTTAAGATTAGACGCTGTGTAAAATCAGAAATATAAGTAGGTTTTAAGGTTTGGGTAGACCACAACTGGCATAAACTGTTTTTGTACTTTAATGATCTAATGAAATTGGATTAAAAAGCGTCAAAACCATGATTTTTGGCAAAAATTGGGTTTTTTTACCTATTTCTAGCAACAAAAAAATTAAATGAAAATCAAAAATTTGAGAAACACTTCATAAAATATGGGTTTTGGTTCTTTTTGCCAAAATTGACTTTTATCTTCACCATCATATCTAGCATGGGAAGCCACTTTTAAAAATGTATACTTATATATAGTTTATATAATCAGCGTGTTAGACTTCTACCCCAGTCTTAAAATTTGCAGCAGGTATTTCTGAATTTACAGAACCTTAATTTGGTCAATATCAATGGATTAATTTTCTATTGGAGAGTGACCATACTTGACAAGATTTTAGCGCAGAAGTTGCCTTGAGTAGTGTATAATTTATTGTATATTTTTTTCTTTAAGCTATCTTGATATGATTTATCGGAGGAGAAATAATGTCAGATTGATGAAACTCAAACACCCCCATTAGTCTCCCGTCTATTATTTAGACACAATTTTCACGGTCTCAAAAGTCGTACTCACATGAGAAAATGTCTCTATATTTGTCCATTTAAGCTTATAAGAAAATGTTAACATTTAAAGAGAGTTTCAAATAAACAGTAGATCTTATTCATATGAATTTGGTGTTCAAAGTCCAAAGACAAGGTTATACCACTTAATAAGTTGAAGTAGATAACATTTACTTGTTGTTGGTACTATTTGAGTTATTTTTTCTGAAGATCTACAGAAAGCAAGGAATCCTTTCAATTTCTAACAGCATTTTGTGCATACTGTATATAAGTATTTCTAAACTGTTTATAGTGTTTTTATCAGTGGCGTAACCAGACTTGTTTCCTGGCAGTGGCAAGGATATTTTAATAGTGGGTGGGTGGGTTTGGGTGTAAACTTTGTACACTTTATTGGGGGTGGGTAGGTTTGGGTGTAAACTTTGTACACTCTATTGTTGGTTTGGGTGTATACTTTGTACACTTTATTATGGGTGGGTGGATTTGGGTGTAAACTTTGTACACTCTATTGTGGGTGGGTGGGTATGGGTGAAAAGTTTGTACTCTCGATTGTTTTGGGTGTAAACTTTGTTATCTCCAATGTGGGTGGGTGGGATGGGTTTAGTTGTTCACTCTATTGTGGTTGGGATGGGTTTGGGCATAAATATTTTACACTCTATATTGTAGGTTGGGTGGCATTGGGTGTAATTTTGTAACCTGGTCTGGTTATGTCACTGGTTCATGAATATGTATGATGTAAAAGCATATTTGTATTCATTTTCGGTTACAGTTTGATCGGTACTATAAAGCAAAAATTGACTAAATTAATTTGGAAATCAGTGAACCCAAACATAATGCTATTTGATATAATTTATTGTAGATTTTTTTTGCATAAACAATTAGTGTGTTGAGTAATTTAAAATATTTACTTTCAAAGTTGAAATGTTTATCCCTTGCATTTTGAAATTGTTTTAAGATTTGTCTGTACTATACCACTACCATGTTGTATAAATAGTCTATAAATAAGTCTAGTTTTAAATCTGTATAATGAGTGACTTAAAAGGGATGAAAAATCAAAATACCAAAGTATAGTTTCTTACCATTTATTTTCATTTTTAGTTACATGTATTGCAATTTTTAAGCCTTACGATAATTTGCACTGAAATTGGTTTAACAGGATATTTTGAGTAAACCCGTCATGAAAAGAGGTATGCTCTAAAAATATGCTGGTACCTGGTTGACCTTACAAAGCTCTGGGTCCAAACAAAACTTAGCAGTATTTTACCTGCCATGTTAAGTACAGCAAAAACACCCAAAGTGCCAAATTTGGGTGCATTTAATGCCACTATTTTGGGTTCATTTTCCACCATTTTTCTCAAAAAAAACCACCCAATCTGAACAAAATTGGGTGCTTTCCCAACCCTATTTTTTCTTTTTCTTTTTGACTAGTAGGGTCAGTCAGGCAAACACAACATTTTTGTTTGGCCTTACACCACAAAAACACGAAACCAATCAGGTATCTCAATGTTTGTTCTAAACTTTCTAGATTTCTCGTTGAGGAACTAAATTCTAAGGTTTGAATTGGCAAGGATTCTTCCAAAAGATCTTGCAACAACTTTAAATTTGGACGAAACAAGTTGTTTTTTCTTCTTTAATAGTACTATCGTCACCATTACCTAATGCATATCATCACATATTTTTAACAGGGTACCCATCACGTACCCAGCTTAATTTATGTTCATCCTGCACAATGCACACGCACCGACATTCAAATGTTTTGAGCATGTCTTTTTTTGTACTACCAAAGGAGTACTTACGATGTTACTCAGCTGTGAACACATTCAAAGAAACTAGCTGTGTATTGAAATCAGATCGATCCAAAGAGTTGCAAATCAGTACAATAATTATTGAACTTTTAATTTATCAGTATGCACATTGTATGTATTTTTAGCTTTATGTAATTACCTTTGGGACTTGGTGATATACCAGTTCATATATGTATATTTTGTAATAAGTGCTTTAAATCAGATACATAATTAGAAAACAAAATCAACTTTGTTAAATATCAAGCGGTATTTTTGCATATTGAGTTCAACAGTTTTTGTTTTCCATTTAATGGTTAAGCATTCTATAATGAATTCAAAATAAAATTCTAATTTGTTTAATTATTATTAAGTAGTTACGGATCATCCAAGTTTCATCAAATTCATATTTGTTTATTTGATGGAAAGCTGGATGGCGCTTATCATACACCATACCTGTTAAAAATTTTAATTGGCTTTCATGTATTGGATCAATTTCCCTGTTCTGCATTTAGTGTTTTTTCCGTGTGTTTATATTGTACGTTATGAAATTTGGATAAAATAAATAAAATGCTGGATGCTTTGAAAATTCTCTGTGGTTTGTGTGAATGTTTAAGGGTAAATAAATACTCTCCATCAGATCAGGAAAATGTGAATCCTAACTATTTTTTATCACAAAAAGAGAAATATTTTACTGCATTTGTGGGGACTTGAACCATGGTAATTGTTTTGCACCGATGTGTAATAGGAACCCTGGAAAAATGTACTCGAAATGTACAATTTTAACTTCATTCAGAGGGGCACATTTGGAACACTGATTAGAGTACAATTCGTATACAATTCGTATACAAAAAAAGTGTACTAGAAATGTACTTACTTTAATCATTTCTAGTAGGAATGTCGAGTACATTTCTAGTACTGTACTATAACTGTACTAAGGTCATAGAAGGAAAGTACATTTCTAGTATATACATGTAAGCTTAAGTTAATTTTGACTGCTAAAATATGATAAATAGGCCTATATATTGTGGTGAGAAAGGTAAACCTGTGCTCATACCTTGTTTTTATGCCTTTGCTGCTGTAACATTTCTCCAATTAATTACCCAACGAAATTAAAATATTCCTGGTATAAACTTCTATACACAGCACTGCCCCGCCATTTTTATCATTTATGAAATCATGACATGTAATAGCATAAAGGCTGATTGAAGTCTTTCATGTTTATGGGAAGATTACAACAGCTCAGTGAACATGAATGGACATATTGAATTTTCACTCAAAGTCGTTAACCTCTATCTACACAATTCAAGCATGTAAAGTGAGTACAATTTCAGTACATTTAATTCATAAATGGAAAAATTTTAAGTTTGAAAAAAGTACACTTTTAGTACATCGCTAGAAGTAAAATAAATACTAAGTTCAAAAATAGTACAATTTGAGTATATTTTTAAAAGCGGAAGTATTTGTAGGTTTGAAAATAGTACTTTTTAAGTACATTTTTTAAATTGGAAAAAGTCTAAGTTCAAAAATAGTACAAATTTAGTACATGCCTAGTACACATTTACAGAGATAAGTTTGAAAAAAGTACTTTTCGAGTACATCAAAAATGTACTTGAAAAGTACTTTTTCTGATATGAGTACATTTTTAGCTTCCCCTCGTTCGTAAGAACGGGGAAGCTAATGCCATCACTTTTCACTTTTTCACGACCCGGCATCGTACTGACTTGTTCAGAATCATGGCGCACCCACCCAATTGTGCTTCATGTCTGTTTGCAATAAACAATATCATGTATGATTCCACGATATCAGGGAGATTTTATGGCAACACTGTTTTGGCATCAGTTTGAAATCATTATGGAACATTTTTAAAGCTATAATCCTAAAAAAATCGCTCTGTAACGTTTTCCTATATTGTTGTATCTGTCTATTCCCGTTTTTTGGTACGGATTCGTGACTTCGTTTTTTAGATGAATCTTTGCAAACTTTTTACGATTAAGGGCCCAATTTTGGCTACTTTCGGCCTGTGATCAATACACATGTCGTTGTGGGTGTTGGCTCTATGCATTAGTTCACCTTTGTGACTACGAACTTAACATTTTGTACGATGCATATATTGATTGGCCAAAGTGGCATTGGATTGACGTACGTCTATTTATTCGCATCGATGGTGTTACAGTTTTGTGTTTAGGATTAGATCGGCATTATTGTGCTTGAACGAACTTGGCATCTGTATGATGTTTGATTTCCATAAAAACATGCACATTTCGTTCCACTTCCTGAGCTGACAAGGCATCCGATCTATTGATCAAACATGGTTAAATAAGCAATAAATGACCTGAAGTATTGTTCTCTGTTTCAACATGTGGTCATCCTTTTTGGCGGGCCGCTTCCGGGCGGTCCGTCTTTAGCAATAGGTTTTGACCTGGAAGATTGACCTGTACGTTTCTGCATAGCGTTACATGTAGTACATTCACCCAGTAGGAAAAATTAGGGGGTGTTTCTAGAAACTGATTGTTTAATTAGGCCTATGTTATTCAGTACTGAATGAGAAATGTTGTGTAACTCTAAAACTTAGTGTTATTAGTATATAAATTAACGTTGATTTATTTATTTATCTAATTTTGTATTATCAATGAAATCAATATAATAAACGCCGTCTGTTCAGAAAGGTGGCTCTTCTGCAAATACATCAATGCACAGAGGAGGGTGGCCGTGGCAACTATTGCATGGCTGCCTTTCGGTATCGTAAACGATCACCGGCTGCGTCATGTGACTCATGTCCTATATCGCCTCTAGTAAGCCATTGGAAACAACGTGGAGACAACACCTATACCGCCTGAATGCACATGTCAAGGCCTTTTCGTAGCGTAACTTCAACAAATTTCTAAGAGGCTAGCATGTTCAGAAGAATTGAATTGCTGAGCAAAAATATCAATATTATGGATAATATTGTCACCAGCTCATGTATTCCATAATTATTTCCTTGAAATTCGAAGTCGATGATAAAAAAATCAAATTCCAAGAAGTAGGCCTATTTCATAAATGTTAACAGGTTTATAATATTACAACTACATCTACATCTATAGCTATCTATGCTTATTCTCGTTGACGCCTTTCAGCAACTAAACGAGGGCTGTGATGTGTTGTCTTCACTGATGACATATGTGCTGGTGCAATTGTTTTATACATTTGTGCAAGTAAAAAATTCAGTCAATGGTTTAGGACATGAATACTGCATATTGATTCAGATCAGGTTCTTAAATATACGTTTGTT
>JXSR01S007825.1:58016-73454 GCA_000969725.1 Ophiothrix spiculata
TTCCCGTTTTTTTTTTTTTTTTTTTAAGTATGGATTATTTAGATGATCGAGTACCTCATAATTGTCTAGGAACGTTTTCTCCTCCTGGGCAAATTGCAATTCCACGGTTAGTAACGTTACATTTTTAGCAAATCCACACATCTTAATTTACTCTTAACACTAACAGCATAATGCATGCATGTTAAATACTAATTTTGTTATCATAGATACATCCTCCCTGGCCTAGGGCTACAATTCAGCAAAAAGAGAAAATATTTCAACGATCTTAAAAGGTGGTTATGGTGCTATTAATGTTTGGTTCTAAGTAACGTTACAAAAAAAGGACACGGGTGGAAAAAAGGACACAGGTGGAAAATGCCTGTTTTCAAATAAGAAGCCTGCTCAAAGGGAATTTATATGAAGCAAATTGTTATATTTATCTTATTACTGAGACTTGATAGTAAATAATTAGCAAGTATTTTTTACATTCTGACTTCATACTTTCAAACAAGAACAAAAAAGCATGGTTAGTAACGTTAGTAACGTTACATTTTGTCCATAAAAATTACATCAACTTTGCATTTATCAAGATTTGAAAATCGGACTACACATTTAACTAAAATGGTCGGTAATTACAAAGTTTGAACCTATTTCATTGTAATTTGGTTAATAAATGCCATCATTACACTATTTTAGTGAGAGAAAATGATGGTCAAAGTTTTGTACTTTTTCCCCATGAAAAAAGTTAAATTTTCCCAAAAATCAGCTTTTTTGAAGAAAAATAATATCAAATATGTTCAAAAGTTGTTGTAAGACCACTTAAATGAAAGAGGCTTTAAGTTATCTTTAATTTGATACCAAATATATGATTGTAGGATCCTCAATTTGTAAAATTATTTGCAAAAATGTACTTTTGGCGGATGCTCTACTAATTATGGAATAGCCCTCCTATTTGATGGTCAAATTGTTTTGTCCTTTTTCCAATTTCTTGAAATCATGACTTTGAACTTAGAAAATCTTGCCAAATGTTCACCTCGATTCTCTCAGGCCTATGTAGATGTAGTACATCGGAATAGGCCTGTGTTGAGGGCTTGAGGCTAATCTATACTAGACGTCCACTAGTTCCATCGAATGTAACTCAAGCTCGTCCCTCCCCTGAGGTTAGGAGAGGACTGATTCAATCGGTCTAGACGTCCACGGCAGCCATTACAGTTTGACAGTTTTTTTGCTATTTGCCATCCCTTTTTTGTTGGATCACTCATGTATTGTTGTTAATAGGCCTAATATTAATGAGTATCTACATGAGATGATGAGTGTTTGTTGATTGAAAAAAATCAAAATGTGTACTTTGATCATGGGCATAGATCTATTCATGCATTTGTTAAGTTTAGGTGATTGTTACATAAAAAATGATCATGAATTTTCACAATCCATGGGCATGGCCTACACGTGTATGGCTTAAGCAACTCACTAAGGTGTGCAAGACCACATTTTTCATGATGCGAGTTGTTCAAAATGAGACTTCAAAATATTGGCAAAATTAACCATTGTTCAATGGAGCCCAGTGGTAGTAAGTCGAACATACATGAAATAATATTCGGCTTACTAGTAAGTCTAGTATCGTGTGAGTTGCGTTTGAACTTCAACCTCGGCGCAGCAGAGTCCAGATGCGTAAAAACATGAAAAATTATAAGGTTTTCTTCACGCGACTTTAATAATTAAGTTTCTCCGTTCGCGTTTTTTTTTGAGAACAACGCTTTTTGCTACGCAGGTTGTTGAATTGCGTGACGGCGCACGTATTAACAGTGTGTGATTGGTCTAATTCCAGTGATTGTGAAGCGCCGAACATTCGCGAGCGTTACGCTTGAGTTAAACGATGCAGTACATAGGGAAACTTAATAAATGAAAGCACTGTATGCGTACGCTAGCCTAGGCTACGGAAAAGTTGGCAACTTGGTACATTGTACTTGATTAGCTGGCAATTGTTTTTTGATTACCACATCGCATTTGCAGGGAGTGTTTGTTTTTTTTCCGTTTGTGATTGATCTTTTTTATCATGGATATGGTCAGTTTGAATCTTGAACAACCCCCCTCAAGTCCTCGCCCTTTTCACTCAAGCAATTAATAGATTGCACTGAAAAATACTGACGCTAAGAGTCTTTTTCTCTAAATTTCTGCCCTGTGTCTGAAAAGGAACAGCAAATAAAAATAACCTAAGTACTTGTTTAAGGTGCTGTATTGTTCCTAATAAACGCCCGTGGGCGCCGACATTTCTTGAAGGGTCGGCGATTATTAGAGACAAACATCAAAATTTGCACAAAATCGCTAAGTTAGCTTAACAATTACGGCAACTTACTGTTATATGGCACCAAAGTACTGACAATTTTTCATCATTTCCTGGGATCGCGACCTCATTGGTACCGTTTCCTGTTACTAGCGATTGTTGGTGTTGATACACGAAAATGCTACAAAATTGAATGTTTTTTAACACTTCTCTTTGAAATTGTTTGGGGTGGGCGTGTAATAGAGAATGGGCGATTAATAGAAACAATACGGTATATGAGGGGTGCTCTGGCAAAATGAGAGGAAAGTCGCAAATTTCAAAATTGAGTTTATGACATATTTTAATTCTCTATAATCTAGGTATATATTATGTCACACATTCTTTCTCCATTCTTCATTTTAAAAATAGAGATTGAAATCCAAAGCAGTCCACTGAAAATATCAGAATAAAAATTAGATGAAAATCGATTTCAAACATAGTGATTACAGCAGTGTATAATAGCAACATGCAGGCAAAAAATAAAACCATAAATAATTGCACTTCCCAACAAAGTTGACCTTCAAAACTTTAGGTACAGGTCCCGGGGGTGCACTCAACTTTGAAAGTGGTAGGTATGTCAGGCGCGAAGCGCCGAAATTGGGGTCTGGTGAGCTGATTTTCTGTAAAAAATTGACCTTTGAAACCAATTTTTGGGGGTCTAGTGAACTGAAATTGTGGCCAAAAATAGCCTCTTTGAGTAGAAAATTTTCGTAATTTTTGCAGTTAGAGGTCAAAAGAACTGAATCATGCTGAAAATGGGGATCTAGTGAGCGGCCTGGCGGCCTGAAAAAGGGGGTCTTGACCGCCGGACATATATACCCTGCTCACATATGTGAGTGCCCCCCCCTCCCGGGGTACAGGTAAACACTTTAAATGCATGAATGCGTTTTATGTCAAAAAACAAAATTTGACTTTTTCACCATATCTTAACTTTATAGATGCCATTTACTCAAAATGTAGATTTGCGACTTTCCTCTCATTTTGCCAGAGCAGCCCACATATGATATACAAAGGCCTACATGTATAACAGGTTTTGTCTTTTGAAATTAGCAGTAGAGCTTTTAATAATTCTCCTGGAGTGTTCTAGGCAAGTATAAGGAGAACTTAAACTTAAAGCTCCACTGGCAAAACGTGTTTACTGGCCACTTTGGTAAATACTGATGAGTGTTGAGTATGTTTGGCTTGATACCATAGCAAGGAATGATCAGATACATTTGAAACTATTACTTTGTGTAGACAGTTTTGCAAAAGGAACAATTTAAGACCATTTTCAGCAAAATCGGTCACTTTTTAAATTTTTGACCTCCATAGGGCTAATTGCGTGACCCCTGAATGACTTTTTTACATTTTTGCATATAACTCAAGAACCGAACATCAGAGATATACTTTTTCTGCATCCTTGTGATGAGAAGAACACATTGGCATGGTTTTGAACAAGATTTAACTAACTTTGAAATTTGATCCCCTGTAATGGCGGCCATTTTGAATGTTTGCGTTTCCTGAAAAACCCTCAATGGTTGGTAGATTTTTGGCACTCACTGGATTTGGAATCAGCACCCTCAAATTGACTAGAATCAATTAAAAATCATTGTATATAAAAAAAACAAAGGTCCCACTGCTTCTGCTTAGATACTTCACAACACTCCAATTGGAGTCAAACGCGAAGCTCTCTGGTCCTAGAGAGAAATGATATCCTTTTGAAGGTATAGTCAACATGACCGGTAAAGTTTTCCCTACTCTTTTCGAATAGCACGTGACGTTCTTTTGCATCCGATAGTGTGTCAGGAACACTTCAGATGGGCCCAACGGCTTTATGTGCCTTCTGAAGCACGAAGCAAGCTTGTAGCTTGGACTAAAACTCATTTAGGAGAAGCAAAAATCAGTCTAATAAATGATAAATGTTACTATATTTGTTTTAACATTTACAGCTATTGAAATATGAGGCAGTCTGCAGTACCCTCTCAACTCGGCTCAGCCAATAAGAGGCCAAGATTAATGTGCCACGATTTGCAAAAAAGACATCAAACTAAACTTATAGGAGAAATAAGATTTGTCAACCTGATGGATATTTTTTTACATTAAAGTTATACTTGCAACATGATGAGATTGGTAGCACCTCTTCTAGGCTTATAGCCAATAAAGAGGCCACCATTTGCACCACCATTTGCAATAAAGACATCAAGACATTGAGCCAAGCTCATTCATGAGAAGTGAAATCTGTCAGTCTAATTAATAATGATGTCACAAAATTCTTTTTACATTTACAGCTATTGCAATATGAGGCGGTCTGCAGCGCCCTCTCAACTCGGCTTAGCCAATAAGAGGCCAAGATTTGCACCACCATTTGCGGTAAAGACATCCAACCAAACTCCTTCACCACAAGGAACATCTTGCGTCAACCAGGAAGCTAATCGGACCAAGAGGGATGTTTTAAACCTGATTCACAGCAACTCAAAGAAAGGTGAATTCAACTCGGAAAACTCAACAAAATTATCTTCTGCTGATAACTCAACAAATCTGACGACAACTTGTCAAAATTCTTTCAGAACACCTTACTCTAGTAAAACACAAAATGCACAATCAGAAAATACAAATAGAGAGGGCGTCCTTCAAGATTACAGCTCCGAGGGCGCAATTCATGAGCACAACTCTCAGGAATGCAGTAATCCTGCAGGAAGGACAATTTTGCAAAGTGAAACAACCGAGTCAGTATCAGTTGGAGATAAAACTGAACAGAGTGTTGAGGACGAGAAGGCAGGCCTGTCCAAGAACATGCCCATTGTCAGAAAGAAAGCTGGTCTTCATCGCAGTTCTTTCAGACAGCCTATGCTACAGAAGAGTGCATCTGAAAACAGCCCTGTGATTAATTCTAGGCCTGACAATTGTGAGGATGCTGCTGTCAAGAGTCACTATTTCAATGTTGTGTGGTAAGTAAATGTGACTCATCACCATGAAAACCAGTCTCAAAGTTTTGAGTTTTCAAGATGGGCAATAGATGCTTGATTATGCAACTCTAGATAATTTTGAAACATGTAATGAATATTCAACAACTCACTGTATCTCCTTATACATGAGCGTACTGTTGTTGATTCATGATGAATCCACAGTTGAAATTAGGGTTAGGGTTTAAGGTCCATGATAGATCTGACTGAAATTTGCTGATAAAAATCGGCATGAATAATATTTAGTCGATGTAGAATCAATTTTTGAAATAAAATTTTGGGGTCACCGGACTCGTTTTTCCATGCAAGTCAGTTTAAAAATAGCATTTTTGGAGCTTTTTGGGGAAAATAAGTGTACAGGGGTCTATGGAAAATGTGACAAAAGTGACATTATTTAGTGTTATTTCAAAAACTTCCCAATTTTGTGCCAATTTTTTTTCACGAAATTTGCGCAAAAGTATGTTCTTTCAATTAACAAAATAAAAAGTGGGGGTCACCAACCTATTTTTCAATAAAATGAGAAAATGGGACATTTTTTGGCTTTAAAGCACTATTCTGCGTATAGGCATTCTGCGCATGCGTGTTGCTGCACCTGCGAAATCAATACAAGTGCGCACCAGTTTGTGTGGACCAGGCACCTTTAATGATGACTTGATGGGTTATTCTTTTAAAGGTGTGTTCCGATCACTTTCACTCACAAAATCAAATTGGATATTTTGATACCACATGAAAGCGCATATTCTATCATAACCCCTGTAAATTTTCACGCCCATAATATGTTTCTTTGAAGAGATATGGTCAAAAAAGTGCTGAATTAATAGAATATTTTGTTAACAAAAATAAATATTCTATATGTTTCTACGGGTCACTCTCAGACACATATTTGCCTGTACATAGCATTAGTTTGGCTCACGATATGAGAATGAAACTTTACGATTGCTTTATATAGGTGATGACCCTTCATTCAAATATGGAATAATTGTATGTTACTTTTTTCACCAGATCAGAATACCGACCTTTAATTGATTTTTGTGTTTTAATTTCAGGTGTAAACTATCAAAGAAGAAACACAAGAAATGGGAAGGAGACGGTATGTGTTATGTTTTTGTGATCATGACTGACTAGAGACCCATACATTTGTAATGAAGCTGCCCATCCAACAGGTTGTTCCAAAGGGATGAAAAACGAATATAGATTTTACAGAATTCCAATGTTAGATAATTTAACAATTATCTAACAATGTCTAAAAAAATCAACTACAAAGTCAACGTGACACTATGATTAGGATATTGGCATGGAAATGCTAGAACTTTAAGTGATGTGAAAGCATTTTCTGAGATTTGCATGAATTTATATTTTATAAAAAAATTGTATAATTAAGAGAAGGGAGCTATTGGAGTTGGGGTTTTCTTACACTGGCGTATTCATTTCTCAGTCAAGCTTCTTCAGTTTCTGGAGTACATTCAGCCTAAAGAATCCTTTCTTTAAAAAAAAAGATGGGGAAGCAAGTTAGTGCAGTGGTACTTCCCTCGCTTTGCACCAATTGGTCCCGGATTTGATTCCCGGTCCCGGCGCTGTATGTGCATTTGGTTTTCAGTCCGGTCTTCCTCCTGCATCCAAAACTGATTAAAGAAAGATCTTGGACCCCAATGGAAATATAAGCTTCATTAGAAGCTTTCTTGGTTTATCCTTGGCGATTAGCCTGAAGAATTCTTTCCTTCTGTCCAGTCATACGTACCAGTAGGTGTAAATTTGGGTTCAGTCATATTTTCCGTGTGTAATCGCTTGATTTTGCCCAAGAGAGTGGGATGCTAGTGCTTGCCAGTTCCTTCTCATCCCATTTGGTGACCAAGCAGTGATCGAGCCGGTCAAGCTGAGCTGCCAGGCAAAGTATCCAGCTACTGGGGTTGGCTAGTACCAGGATTTTGCTGGGATTTAGATGATGGCTCATTCAGACTTTAGCAATGCTTGCCATCCTGCCTGAGTAGTCCATCTAGATGAACTTCACAAGCGAACCCAAGGCGTGAGGTCCATCAGCTTACAACAAATCCTGCCTTGGGGGTCAAATGTCCATTATGCTATTTAGGGGTCAAATTTAATGTTTTATTTCTTTTAGGGGTATGATTTACATTATTATTTGCCATTAAGGGTAAAGGGAATCCATCTGCTCAGGAAAATGTGAATCCTAACTATTTTTTGATCATGATAAGATAAATAGCTTCCACTGCCTTTGCGGGGACTCGAACCATAGATTATGGCAGGGGTTAGTCATGCATTACGAAGCGACTGATCTACCGCTGAGCTATCAAGGCAGCGTTGAGATCGTGAACTAAAATCTAAAACATAAACATTAGAATGCCGTATTTTTCTTTTGTTTACATAAAAATTGCAATTTTTACCTCATTGGAATGCTCAATTTGTAAGTAAATTATACGAATGCGTATATCAGACAAAATGTAGATACTTAAAACAGGCAATTCACAGCTCAAACAGGGCGAACTAAGAGTCGTAATTCACGTCCGGTTTTTCGGGCAAAACAAAGCGGGTTTGTTACATTATCCTTCAAAATCAACTCAGCATATTAATAAAGTATTGTTTGTAATTCAATAAGAAGTATCAAGCCTACAATCTTTCAAAATTTGAAACCAGTCGAATTGTTCAAACATCATGAAATTATGAGGTTTTGGCGAAAAAAGGGTCAACTTTTTCAAAGTAGTCTTTAGGTGTCATTTTGACCTTGATAATAGATGTGAAATCACTAGTAAACTTGCATGTATAAACTAGAGACTCTATTCAATATGTACCCAAAAAATTGTGATATTCTGATAGGTGTAAGTAGGTAAAAACTTGCAGTAAACATGACATTCAGCCGAGAGAGACGTTTTTAGGGACTGTAGCCTTAAAACTTGGAATTTACTGTGTATTTAGAATCCAATTTTGAGGTGCTCTGACAAGCATTTATTCTTTGAGCAAGGACATTTCTGCAAGATATATTTTAGGGTCAATGTATCTCCTTAGAATTTTTAATTTTGGACTGTGCTTATTTTGTAATTGTACAAAATGTATAAACATCGGGATTGTTCTGACATAATTTGCTCTGTCTTATTTCAGCTGTATTAATAACCAAGACAAGATCTGTTACTCTACTGGACACGGAAGGAAAAGAGTAAGTCACAATCTACATGCTACTTCTTTCATAGGTCTCCATCATTTCACATTGTCTCGTGAATGCAAGAAAGTCATATCTGCAATAGCTGCCATTTGGCATAAATTTGGATTGCACACTGTATAATCTCTAGTTTTGGGTCAGTGGTTCTTGAAATAGTTCTTCAGGTGACATTGTCACCTGAAGAACTCTTTCAAGAACTACTGACATAAGACATTGGAATTTTGAGAGATTTTTCCCATTCTTAAGACAAGTGGTAAAATAGATATAACTCAGGGCAGCCATTGCAGATCATATGAATTTCTTGCACTCACATAACGACATAATATTATGGAGGTAAAAGTTGGTAAAGTGTAGGTTTAACCATCGGATAAAGCTGAATCTACACTCGATGCATGCAAATGCACAAGCACCGAGCATAGACTTTTCGACATTTCTTATAGATTGTAAAACGCTAATCTTTTCATTACATTTCCGTGTCGTCTGCTGCCGCAATTCTTTTGTGTCTTGAGAGTGAATTCATTGGCGGTGCTGTTTGCAGTGAAAATTATTTAAAACAACACTTTAAGAGATGTCACTTTTCAGTATTTATACTGGAATTCAGTATTTTTATAATTGAGGGAGATTTTGCTGGATTAGACTTTTTTAGATTTTAGTATTTTTTATTTTGGAGCATTTTTATAAATGTGACAAAAGTTTTCAGTATTTTTTTGGTGTGTGCAAAATCCGTACAAAAAATATCCTTGAATTAATGAATAAAGTATGAGTCATATAAGCTAACCAATGGTCATTAGGCCAAAAAGATTAATTGTTTGGTTGTCCTCCACAACTTTTTTTAAGCAAGTGTGGGCGGGCGGATTTTTTTTTTTTAAATGTAAGTCAAAGTTACACCAAATAATGGCCTCTTTAAAGATGTAAATAAGTCTGCTGCACCGAGAAATCTCTTTATACAAGTTTAATAACAGTATTAAAATGGAAACAAAATGAAAACAACAACTTAAAAAAAGAAAAAAATTAAATCAAAAATTCTCAAAGAAAAAACTTTTTTGGAAATCTGAAAATTAGGCGCGGGATACTTTTGTACAGTAAAAACTTTTTTTCCAGTTTCGAAAAATAGGGGCGGTCGGTCGAGGACAACCAAACAACTTTTTTTGCCTTATATTAGTGCTAAATGACAAGAGTGTCTGGGGCACTGTTTCCTGGAACCTCAACAGGTACCTTGTCCTGTGACACATTAACCCTTGTCCTCCAAAAGGGGGGGGGGGGGTTGGAGCCTAAGGTTTTTTCCCCTGCTTCATAAAAACGTATAAGCAACCGGCCCCAGGCATTTGGGTAATCTCTTTTACATCCTTTGCGGTCATTTTGATGAAAAACCTAGAAGGGTACCACCTGAGGTGTGGTTAGGGTAGGCTGTCAAAGTTCCGTTCCAAAATATTAGGGGGGTGCAACAATCCCCCTTTTCGGAGGACATATATGTTATAAAAAATAGCTCCGGAGGACAAGGGTTAAACTACACTTGCATTGTTATGTCGACCTTTCAGTATTTAATTCAAAAACACAGTGGCATCTCTGCACATTGCATTACATGTAAGTACTATGAATTCAGCTGCTGAAAACACCTCTACCTCTGGTCAACAGTTTTTTTTTTTAAATAAATTCTGAAATTCAGATTTCAATATCAAAATTCTTTTTATACGGTTTCATATTTACAGAATTGGTAAAGGACGGGGCTACAAGATCAAAGACTTGGAGACCCTATCTGAAGGCCAGACGCTGGTTGTTGGTGGAAAGGAAATAGAGGTGAGCTTTTAACAAATGAGAAATATTTGATACTCTCTGAGAAAACACATCCACATGTTATTTATTTTGCTTTAGCTGCATAATTCGTCATTAGAGTGCAAGAAAGTTGTATCTGTAATGAATTTATTGAACACCTTGTCACTTAAATGTGAAAACCCCCTCAAAATGTCCCTTCCATATGTCAGTAGCTCCTGAAATGGTTCTTTAGATTACAATGTCATCTGAGGAACCATAAAAAGACTAAGAGCCATTGGCCTAAGACCTGGACATTAAGGTAAAAAAAGGGTAAAGGGGTCAGAGTGCCTTTCGAAGCGATTGTGCGAGACTCCACAATTTGTTATAGTTGTAGTGAGGGGATCGCCACACCTCCTTCCACACGAGTCTGTTACCTTCTCAGCATTGAAGAAAGCCATTACCCATTTGACACCTGGGTGGAAAGGAGCCAACTAGGGTAAGTATCTTACTCAAGGATACTACACACACTGCCTACCGGATTCGAACCCAACACTCTCAATGCCTGGTGATTAACAGTCAAACACTTATCCGCTAGGCTACGCATGTCCCTAAAGATCTGGACATTCATTATCATTTATAAAGACAATGGCAGCTATTGCAGATACAACTTTCTTGCACTCACATGCAGATAAGGAACTTGTAGGTTTTGGCATGGGACAGTTCGTCCATCACTTGGAACGATCACTTGATAAAACCTACTTGTTACATAGGCCTTTAAAAAAATTGTTTGATTATCGTAACCCGACCGACCCTATTTTTACCGCCGACCCCAAATATTTTTATTTTTTTGAGCATGGAAAAGCCTCTAAATCCCAAATTTAATGGGAATCGATTAATGTGGGCCCGAGATATGGCTTGCAGGACATTCAAAATGACAAATAAAAGATGTGTTACAAAAAAAAGTGAAGATGTTTTTGTATTTGTGTCGTATATTTTGAGTTCTTGTATGTGAAACATATACTTTAAAAAGAAAATCCGACCTACCTACCAAGCCTCAAAATAGTTTTTTTTTTACTGGGGCTATTTTAATTTTAGAATAGCCCCAGTCAATCATTTCAAGGGTGCGATTTTGGGGATCACCAGAGCTATTTTTTAATATTCATAATTTTACGTCTAAACACCAAAATGTGACAAAATTAAACACAAAATTTCGAAGTGTTTGTTAATTTGTGTGCGACTGCCGAATTTTGCAACCTTTACACAAGCATGTGACAAGCATTTATCGGCACGTTGATGCACATTTTCGGACTTACCAAGACAATAGTCGGTCAAAAAAATGTCCTAAAATTATGATGATATCCATTATGTTTTATTAATATGATCCAGTTTTGTTCTAGTAGTCATGTTATTAAAAGAAGATCGCGTACCGCGGTCGGTCTGTAATCCATCGAATGTACATTGTTTTCCAATAGAGGGTTTGCACGACGCGATACACGCAACCGTTCTCGCCGCCATCTTGGTGGAGGTCAGAGTAGTTTGTAATGTAAACAAGACATCAAAATTGAATGAAACTTGTGATTGACTTCAAATCATGACTTGAAAATTAAACTAAATAAATGTACTGTATATTCTTGTCATCATCAGTTGTGATCTGGTATCGTGATACTGCTAAAATATTTTAATATGACGGGACTTTTTGTTTGCCGGCCCATGAGATGGTGTTGTGAGTCACGATGACGTCACATGCAAACCCTCTATAGCTAGAAGGACATTGCGCGATCATTTCTCTACTAAGAAATTGTGACGTCACATTAATTGCAATTTGTAAACAAACCAGGCGCGGGTGTCGTGGACCAAGAAAAATTAGAATAAAACTGAAATAAACTCAGTCTAAGAATGTTGATTTTGCTTTATTAATCATGTCTTGCTTGTAAATGTAAATAATATCAACAATATATTACATTTTACTTATGGAAACGGTCGGGAATCTTGAGAGAAGCTGAGAAGCTCTGAATATAACCAGGCATGCTGGAAACATAACGGGGGCGATTTGTGTGCTTTTGAGAATTTTTTTTCGCCCTAGTTCGTCCATTTTGGAGGGCGATTTTACCGAATTTGAGGGCGAATCGCCCGTCGCCCCGGTTTATTTTGAGACTTGCTACCTACCCTTTTTTTTTTCTATGTTACGCAAATCAAACAATTATTTTTTAAGGCCTTATTTCAACGGTCTTCACAAGGTCACAGAACAAAACCAGTACATTCAGTTTGGTGGGTTTATTTTCCCATATTGCATCACAAATTTACATACATAATGTTGGAAAGACCCTAAAATCAAGGTTTAGTAATATCATGAAGATATACTCTGCTGCTGAGTGGAATATCTCTATGTTGCTTGGCACAATTCATGCCCGGCAAGGGTACAAAGAAAAACAAATGGTCGAAGCTGTTATGGCCAGATGCGGCCATTGCAAAGTGAATCTTGGAACACATAAGCATCTTTAAAGAATTAATCTATACTACCGTTCAAACCAGCAAGTTTGCCCATCCATCGCTGGTACCCTCAATTTGGATATGGTTTAGACTGCCCATCATCGCAGATAACGGCTAATCATAATTAGTCAAAAATTTTGTCCAGTAAAATTACTTAACTTGCCAGTAACTTGCCAGTTCACCCACCCTATCTAACTACACGGCAATCGTTCGTGAGTGGAAGGTTTTGGGGAAAACCTTGATAAAATTATGATGTTTACATGCACGACCTCTGCATGGTACACCACTTTTAACTATGTGTTACAAGAAATTCGCGCAATCACCAATGCGTCACGCGTGTAAATGTTTGATGCTGAAAACATATATGCCTTCAAGATACGGGCCAATCAAGTGCTTAGATTAGTGGTTACCAACATCTTATTTTGGTTAAAATTCTGGTCAGAGTTTTCAGACATCAGCTATATCCATCTCTGTATCAACCTTTATTTTGTCAATGACTTTTCACTCATATTTCTTGCTGTATACTTCAGGTGATGGGTGAAATACCTGAGGTAGAGTTCACCTCTGGTCAGTGTTTTCAGGCATCGGCAGTCTCTGCCTCGGCACCAGTCTCTGTCTCGTCAGTTAGCCGTCCATCGTCTTCCAAACCGTTTATGAATCCACTTAAAGGAGGCCAACAAGCAAGAGAGGTAGGATTAGGAAATTTTTTTGTCCTGTTCCTAGGACAATTAAAGCTGCCAGATTGGATACACTACATCGTTTTGGTCTCTTCTGAAAGATTATATTTTAAGCTTTAAAATTACACCTTGTTTTCGGTTATTGGATGTTCGATTGCAAAGTTACATCTAAAAAGGCAGCCTCGTAATTTACTATGCCGACCTTAAGGTACCTTTCGCATATTATATACAAAGCCAGAAAGGCAAAAAAAAAAAAAAGAGAAAAAGTCACAATAGGAATATAAATGGATCTTGAGTTTACATTTGTAAACAGAAAATTCCTAGCCAAGCCACTCTTTGACCTATAGCTCCAATGTATGCCTCGACCAAACTCAAGGAATTTTTTATGGGAGAACCGATATTCTCTGCCATCTTGTGTCGCTCATGGAGCAGAGTTATTGTACCTCTGGATATATTCGGAGTTTGGCTCGATATCCAGGCAGATCGCGAAACTTCACTTGCAGCGTGAGCATTTTGTTTCATGCGCAAACCGTGTCTATGTTTCAAGTAACATGCATTGCACCTTGCTCTGATCAAAGTACGCCAATTTCCCCGCTAATACGTTGCGAAGACTCTCGAAGTGTGGCACGCGGAGCCGTAAAATGCCGGAGGTACAATAACTCACCCTCCATGAGCGACAATCCAAGATGGCTGTCGTCCCATAGAATTTACACGGCTGTGAAATCAAAATGGCGGTGAGTACCGGTTCCCCTATAAAATATCCTTGACCAAACTCTTATCACCAACCTTGACAACAATGCATACCAGATCTACTCAACATTTTTTTGCAGAAAGTCTTTTCAGAAACACCAGAAGCCAAACCACTCTTTGACCCTACAGGTTCCTATGCGTATAGTCACGCATTGACCAAACTCCGCTCACCAACTAAAACAAATTAAATAAATAAATACTGGGGATTTATAGTGCGCTTTGCCTCACGGATTTGTAATTCCACTCAGCCTCTGCACACTTTACAGGTGTTCGCTGACCACTGTGGCCCAAGAAAGCTCCATTCCACGGCAAGCATCATTTCAGGTTCTGCGGCAACCTCAAGGGGCGCTGAACCTTGATCAGCCCACATACGCACTATCGCTGCCCGGATCAGCTCCCTGAGTTTCGTACGGGTTTCCACGAGACAATTAGCAGTTAGTTCTTTGGGAATTTCAAGCACACTCAACTTTTTGACACCAGCGGTGTTCGAACTCGGGACCTTCCGCACCGCAAGCGAGCGCCTTACCGATCGAGCTAACTTGAATGCCACAAGATCATAAATCATACTGCCAACTAGATCATAATCATACTGCCATATCAGATCATAATATATCAATCAACTTTTTTTTACAGAAAATCTTTTCAGAAAGACCACAAGCCAAGCCACTGTTTGACCCAACGGCTCCCGATGCCTTAGTCATGCCACGGCCAAACTCCACTCACCAATGGGACAACAACACAACCATGCAAACTATCGTAGATGTCGTTATCGATCCGTATCTTGCAAGCAAATTGCGCCCTCATCAGAGAAAGGGGGTGCAATTTTTGTACGAGTGTGTGATGGGAATGCGGGCGTTCCATGGTAATGGTGCTATTCTTGCGTAAGTATGCTCTAGATTTTATACTCAGCATTGTGAGGATAACGTCATCCTTGTGAATGGAGCCTGAAAATTAGCCCTTATTCAGGATTTTTGCTTGCTTTAAAAAGCCTCCTAAGGCAAGCATGCTAAGAATTTTGTTCAACTGTAGCAAAGAAATAAAAAAACCTAATCGTGAAGGTTAATAGATCATTCCTGTAGACCATTCCTATTTTCGTTGCTTAGGGATATTGACGCTCATAGCGAAATTAAGTGGACATCATGTGATGCATCATGCTTGATTCCATATGTGTATCTGTTGTAGGTTTCACGATCGTTGTCACACGATTAACCGGGATAAGACAGATTCCAATAGCACAACTGACATGATTTAACCTTTCAACATCTTTATATATTTCTACACAACTACATAATACCACCTTTCTTGTAGGGTGCTTGGTTCTTGTGAATTTCAATGTTTAAAATGTTGAGTTTCTCG
>JXSR01S007825.1:104048-119699 GCA_000969725.1 Ophiothrix spiculata
CCGTGGGGGTCAAAGGTCAAAAGAAAGGTCAAATTTTCAACTTTGTCTGATTTCAAAGGTTAAGGTCTCAAAATGTACGTCTTAGACCAGCGATCAAAAGTGTCAATGGTGACCCCATCGTCCGACCTTAAACTGGGGGTCAAAGGTCAAAAGAAAGGTCAAATTTTCAACTTTGTCCGATTTTAAAGGTTTGGGTCAAAGGTCAAAAGAAGGGTCAAATTCTCAACTTAGTCCGATAACAAAGGTGGAAGGCGGAGGCATTGTGATCGACACTCTGTGTCGAGAACCGCGCGGCCCGAGAACCGCGTATTCTAGTTATTTATTTTATTGCGCACCCCAGGGTACGCAATCCTGGCTACGCGGTGCTCACCGTATCCCGTATACATGCAGGAACGTACCATTGTTGATTTCTGATGAACCCACAGATGATACTGTAAAACAAGAAATATTTGCTAGCAATTTAATTTCGCTAATACCCAAAATCGCAAAATTAATTTGCCGCTAATATTAATAATGTACATTGATTTCAATGACATGCTGATGTAATTAGTGAAATTTAAATGCCGCCAAAACCCCCAGATTCTGAAATTCACAAAATTTTCTTTACGCAAATATATCTTGTTTTACAGTATTCAAATTAGCGCGTTATGCTTGGCATAGCGTCCAAGTAAGTACGTTTACGCAGTACGCACAAGACGACGCACTGTTCATTGTGCGTTGTGAACTGAGTACGTGCAAAGCCCGGCACTTGGGAATATTTGAAAACAGCAAAGCAACAATATTCAAAAAATAAAATATTTGAAAAGGCAAAGCAATAATTTTGAATAAGCAGCATTTTGCTTCTGATTTTGCTAAATATATCGGTAAACTTGACACAATTTTGATTTATATATTTTCATTCTTCAAGATGTCAGAATGATATTTGTTGTTGAAAGGTTTTCAAACACGCCACAGACGCAAAATAACAACTCTGCATCCGATGTGTCGGCATGTTTTTATCAGGTTCGGGTGCTTGGGCTAAAGCTACCCTCGTGTGATAAAAATGCAGATGCATGGATGCATCGTTGTTGATTTTTGATGAACTACTCTGTAGCGTGTTTGAATGCCTAATTTGATTACAAGTTTGTTGATATAACAGTGGTCATTACTGTTCTATTAAATACATTAGCCACGATCCACTTTGGTATGAAAACTTGTGAAAATTTATTGAACCAAAGAAAGACGTTAATAGAATCAAAACAAACAAACAAAATCATATTACTTGCTCTAAAAGACAACTTTCAGCCAAATCCATTTCTTGGGGTTCTAGATCAGCAGGGTTTCTATTTTCCTAAAGTTTGAGATTCCAAATGTAAGACTGTCGATTTAAAAGTGAATCTTATTCTTTTAGGAAGGTTAAATGTACTTAACAACATGATCTCTTCACTAAAATATATTGTTAGTAACAAAGAAGTTTAAATGTTAAGAATTCAGTGATTTATTTCTAGAAACACTATTACTGAATTTCTCATTTCCGGAGAATGAGAAATTAAAAGCACAAATAATTGTCTGTTTTACGATAATTGTTCAAGTTCAACAAGAATGGTTATGGATATTAGTTAGTAGTTGAAAATACTTTCTAAAAATGCAATAAAATCAGTAGGTGTTGAGGAAAGTTGACCTTTACTTTGATGATTGTGGCTAATGCCTTTAAGCTTGACTGGAATGTCTTTCCTAGCATCACTCACTACGGGGAAGTAAGTTATAGTTGTTGGATTTAATTCATGAACGTGTGTTTATAGCAAGTACGTAGTGGTCCCTGACGCAAGCGTATATTTTCCAGGTTGTTTAGTTCGCGTGTACGCACAAGGCTCTGAGTACGCGTTCACGAATTAAATCCAACAACAATAGTCTGTATTTTTCGAATCATTAACACGCACCAATCTTGCTGAAAATTCAAAGGAACTTATAGAACTTATGTTTAATGTTTGACCATACGTTAGCGACAAAATTATCCATAATCATGAACAATTCATGTAAAAAATATTAGTATGCAGTATAGTTTTCCCTCATTATTAGTCTCTTACACAATATAAAACCACCAGTTCACAATGTTGTAGAGTGCATATATTTTATGGATCTTGTAACAGAGTCTGATAGCTTGTTGCATACTTCAAGGTTTATAGAGTATAATTATGGGTCTAACCACAATCAAGTGCTGCAGAATATTTCTTCTTAATTGGGCATTGGACAAGTTCAGGATCATCCCTAAACTTTTTCCAAAGCATTTTGAGATTTTTGCATCATTTGAGGTATTAGTGGTAATAATGTCAGCATGAAAAATTTATTGTCAAAATCAAACCCTATATACCATATTATTTAGATATTCTTTTATTTTTAATTATCATTATTAACCAAGATAAAAACTGCCCCCATAGTTGAATTTTTAAAGTTGGTCTTTTAAGGAGATGTAATGCAAACTCTATATTTCTTTTGATTTATCTGCAATCTATGATGTGAAAGGAATGTTTTACAAACAAATCTTGGGCTCTTTTTAGATATATAGCAACAATCAATACATTTAGAGAATGGCCTCCTACCCAAGATCAACAAACAAAATAACATTCACATTTTTTATTTTTCTGCAAGGTTTTAATCAAAATTTTCCTGATATCTGATAATTGACTATTATTTTCTAACACACGAAGTGTAAACCATCAACAAATAAAATTTTGAAATTTTGTCCAATAATGTATTATTTTGATTGCAGGGTCCAGTGGTGCCTTTCACCGTGTATATGAAGATCCAATCTTAAAATCTCGTCAGCCTGGAGCCACTCAGGAAGAAAAGACTTTAGGAGAAACAAGAGCTACTGAGGTAGGGGAGGGTGGGATGGGTTGGCTCTTGGGGTAATGTTCCAATGGCGCCTTCCAGATCCAATCTTAAAATCTCGTCAGCCTGGAGCCACTCAGGAAGAAAAGACGTTAGGAGAACAAGAGCTACTGAGGTAGGGGAGGGTGGGGTGGGTTGGCCCTTGGGGTAATATTGATGTTACACTGACTGCATGTTCCAGTGGCGCCTTCCATCGTGTATATGAAGATCCCATCTTGAAATCTCGTCAGCCTGGAGCCACTCAGGAAGAGAAGACGTTAGGAGAACAAGAGCTACTGAGGTAGGGCAGGGTAGGGTGGCTTGGCCCTTGGGGTAATATTAATGTTACACTGATTGCATGTTCCAATGGTGCCTACCATTGTGTATATGAAGATCCAATCTTGATATCTTGTCAGCCTGGAGCCACTCAGGAAGAAAAGATGTTAGGAGAAACAAGAGCTACTGAGGTAGGGGAGGGTGGGGTGGGTTGGCCCTTGGGGTAATATTAATGTTCCTCTGACTGCATGTTCCAATGGTGCCTTCCATTGTGTATATGAAGACCCCATCTTAAAATCTCGTCAGCTCGGAGCCACTCAGGAAGAGAAAACATTAGGAGAAACAAGAGCTATTGAGGTAGGGGAGGGTGGGGTGGGTTGGCCCTTGGGATAATATTAATGTTACTCTGACGGCAGGTTCCAATGGCGCCTTCCATTGTGTATATGAAGACCCCATCTTGAAATCTCGTCAGCCTGGATCCACTCAGGAAGGGAAGACATTAGGCCAAAAAAAAAATTATGTTTGTTTGCCCTCCGCGACCGACCCTAAAAATGCCAAAAATTAGGGTCGCGATTTTAGTTTATTTTTTTTTTCTTCAAACATGTAAAATATGAAAACTCAATATTTTTGATGTAAAACGTAATATTTAGCAGTGTGAAGTCACATTTAGTAGTATAAAATGCATATTTCCTCTAAATATTGACCCACAATTTTTGATTAAGCCCTGCATTGCTTGGTATTCATGATAAAATCCATGGAATGACATCATATGTGTAGAGTAAAAAAAAAGATTAACCTACCGACCGACCCAAAATTTTAATTTTTCCACTGGAGGGCAAACAAACAATATTTTTTTTTTGGCCTTAGGAGAAACAAGAGCTACTGAGGTAGGGGAGGGTGGGGTGGGTTGGCCCTTTGGGTAATATTAATGTTACTCTGGGTGCATGTTCCAATGGCGCTTTCCATTGTGTATATGAAGATCCCATCTTGAAATCACGTCAGCCCGGAGCCACTCAGGAAGAAAAGACGTTAGGAGAAACAAGAGCTACTGAGGTAGGGGAGGGTTGGGTGGGTTGGCCCTTGTGGGTATTATTAATGTTAATCTGACTGCATGTTCCAATGGCGCCTTCCATCGTGTATATGAAGATCCAATCTTGAAATCTCGTCAGCCTGGAGCCACTCAGGAAGAGAAGACGTTAGGAGACACAAGAGCTACTGAGGTAGGGGAGGGTGGGGTGGCTTGGCCCTTGGGGTAATACTAATGTTGCTGTGATTGCATGTTCCAATGAATGGCGCCTTCCATTGTGTATATGAAGTTTTCATCTTGAAATCTTGTCAGCCTGGAGCCACTCAGGAAGTAAAGACATTAGGAGAAACAAGAGCTACTGAGGTAGGGGAAGGTGGGTTGGGTTGGCCCTCAGGGTAATAATAATATTATTCAAAATCCAAAACTATCCTGTTTGTAGGGCAACGTGAAAAAACAATTTCAAGGAAACAAGCTTGGGGTATGTGTGCTACGTTTCCCACTGGGATGTTTTACTTTGGCCTTCAAAATTTATAACTTTTATTTCCTTACCAACATTTTTCACTTTGCCCGATAAGTGGGATGGTTTTGGATTTTTGAAGAGATTCTGTACCCATATTACAGGAAACATATCCATTTAATAATATCTGCAATTATTTTGGTCGGATAAAAATATAATTTAGTAGAATAGAACCAAAACAAAGTGTACAAGTGGAACAACTTAGCTGACTTGTATTCTAGTAGTAACAGAATAAGTGTGTAAAGTGACTTTGATTGAAAACAGTCATGTATAAGAGCTTATCTTTGTTTATATTTTTCAGCTTTCTAGATTAACCAGTCTATTTGTGTTAAGAAGAACTCAAGAGATCAACAACAGATACCTCCCACCTAAAGGCAAGTAAAAGCTAGACTTGCAACCAGTGTTCCCACTAAAGTTTTTGAGCAATTTCGACAAAGTTGAAGAGGTACTTGCGCCAAAATCATTAGCTGTGGCTGATGAAAACTGGCTCAATAAAGCTAGGAAAATATCTTTCTCACACATTTTCAGAAACTCATTGCGCCAATTTTTACCGCTCCTGCACCAATGGCGTGCCATACGTCCTTAGCAGGAACACTGCTTGCAACGATCAACTCAACTCAACTTGACTTAGACTCAGACATTTTGAGAACTATGACTTGAAACATGTCACCTGCTCTGGATAATTGACACAAAACATATTACCCTCTTTATAGCAGTCAAGTTAGCTCAATCGGTAAGGCTCTCGCTTGTGGTGCGGAAGGTCCCGTGTTCGAACCCCACTGGTGCCAAAAGTTGGGTGTGCATGAAATTCCCTTAGACAAGGAACTAACTATTGTTAATTATCTCATAAAAACCTGTACGAAATTCAGGGAGCTGATCCAGGCAGCGATGGTGCGAATGTTGGCTGATCAAGGTTCAGCACCCAAGAGGTTGTCGCAGAACCTGAAATGATGCTTGGTGTGGAATAGAGCTTACTTGGGCCACAGTGCTCAGCGAACACCTGTAAAGTGTGCAGAGGCCGAGTGGAATTACAAATCTGGGAGACATAGCACACTATAAATCCCCAGTATTTATTGAGTTGACTTTACTGAAAATTTGACCTGTCAAGACTCTAAACTGTATAAACTTGATATGTAAATGACCTAATTGTAGACGCAGTACCCTATTAAGTTGATTGTAATTTATTAATGGTAATAACTTAGCACCATGTTTTCTTTCTCACATTGTTTTAGATAGTATCGGTGTTTTCTTTATGCCTCAGTACTTTTTCGGACACTGCTCCCTTTGAAAAATATCCCTACTCCAAATTGGCTCATCCATGTACACAAAGACCTGAACATGATGGTACATAGTCGTTACTGTTACTCAAGCTAGGAGCTTTATGCATTTATCATCGCTAATCAATACACTGCTATCATAAAGTGTCTTGTTTTGGAAAAATGTCTTTAATCCACTGAACAAAGGGACAACCAAGTTAATTAGAAACAAGTATAAAATGAGCTGATCAGCCAATTATAAGTTAGAGACAAGTCCATAGCAAGCTCAGAACAAGCCATTTCAAGTACATAAAAAAGAACTTTCTTTAATCCACCACCATTCCTAAAACAAGACACTTTAAAAAAAAAAAAATTCTAACTTTAATCTTTAAATTATGATAGCTATATTTCATCAGGAAAATGCTACAAACACAAAACCAGTAGATTTCACATATAATCTGGTTTCAATTTAACCCTTTGAACCCTGGCCATTCCACAAGTATCTGTGCCGCTGACCCGGTCCAACCCGGAAGCTTTAAATCACTATATAAGTCTTAAACGTTATATTATTTTGATGTGAAGATGAAATCATGAAAATATTGAAAAAATTTGGAAATGGTAAATGTCCTGGTCACGACAAATTGATTTGGTTAAACAAGTAGCAAATGAGATTGCTTACCCACTTATGTTGATTTTCAATACTTCGCTAACTACTGGGGTTGTTCCAGACGAATTCAAAATTGCAAAAGTTACTCCAATATTTAAAAAAGACAATCCAGAATCATTTGGAAACTATAATAGACCTGTGTCTGTGTTACCCTGCTTGTCAAAAAAAATTGAGGGAATTGTTTATAACTGCTCATATGATTTTTTAACTAATAATAACATTTTACATAAAAAACAATATGGCTTTTGTACAAATCATTCTACTTATATGGCTGTATTAGACTTTATTGATGTTGGTAAGGCTATCGATGAAGGAATGACAACTGCTGGTGTTTTCATGGATTTATCGAAAGCCTTTGATATTATTGATCACAATACTTTACTATATAATTTAAATCATTATTGTTTCAGGGGTGTGTGCAACAAATGGTTCCAAAACTACCTAATAACAGAAAACAATATGTTTTGTATAATTCATCAATTTCTCCTTTATATAATGTCACTTGTGAGGATCCACAGGGCTCTATTTTTGGTCCCTTATTGTTTATTCTATATATGAATGATATATGTCGTACATCAGATTTACTGAGCACTATTTTATGTGCTGATGACACCATTGTGTTTTATTCTCATCAAAACGTATCTACACTTTGTTCTACATTAAATGATGAACTAAAAAACTGGTTTAAAGCAAACAATTATCTTTAAATGCCAAAAAGACCAATTTGATGTTTCTAGGAACACGCACACAGACAAGCAATATTAACGATAATGATTGTTTTGATATTTATCTTGATGACTGTAAGTTAAACAGAGTACAAGATGCGAAATTTCTTGGTATTATCATTGATGAGAATATGATGTGGAAAAGACATATTGAAAATGTTTGTAAAGTATGTTCTAGAAACATATATGGGTTCTAAATAAGGTCAAATCGTTTCTACCTTTGAATGCTTTGTATAAATTATATTGTACTTTGGTACTTTCTTATTTTAACTATGGATTATTACTATGGGGAAATTCAAACAAAAATACATTTACAACTCTTAGTGAAAACCATACCTATAATACGAGAAACAGGGATGATTTCAAAATATCAATGCAAAAATCAGCAAATATTTTTAAAATTGGACCAAAAATATGGAATGATCTGCCAAAAAACATAAAGACTGTACAAAAAATTGGACAATTCAAGTTTAAATTGAAAAGCCTTTACTGAAATCTATTTTCCGGTATTTTTAAATTCCAGCAAAATCTTTATTTCTTAACTCAATGTTTGTCTTTATTGTTCCACAATTAATGAATGATGCAATCATATTTGAAGTGTTTAGTAGTTCTTTTTACGTTAACGTTGAATTACAGCTTTTGCCTGTGAACACTTCTACATTGTTTCTGGTGGGGTGTATGTGAGTGGGGTGTGCGGTATGTAAGTGCCTTAATAATAATAATAATAATAATAAAACCATATTTGTGAGCGCAAATAACATAAAAACATCTCAATGCGCTATGAAAACATACAAAAGAAATGGAAAAGAACAAAAATTACACAGTGTAGGCAGAGTTGAAGAGGAATATTTTAAGCTGACCCTTGAATTGATTAATGGTTAGCAAGCTACGGACATGGGATGGAAGAGCATTCCATAGCATTGGGGCAGCGACAGTGAACGAACGCTCACCATATGTCTTGGTGCGTGGGTTAATGACCATGAGATTATTATGTGGTCGTACACTGCCAGCCCTAAGGCTCCTGGGTTGTACATAGGGCCTGATAAGCTCAGTTACGTAAGCAGGTGCAATGCCATGGAATGCTTTATATGTAAGCAGAAGAATTTTGTAATTTATTCTTTGTTCAATTGGTAGCCAATGTAGCTGGCCTTGTGTGATTTATAACATTCCTCTTGTTTTCTTTGCTTAATATTTGTTTTTGTTTGTAAAGTCATTTTTTGGTGTTTTTTAATGTAAGGGGGCTCAACAATTTAACAGGCTTTTGCTTATCGTTGTACCTCCTCCATCTCTTGTTTGTTTGTGTTTGTTTGATGGAAAATAAATAAATGAACTGGATTAAATTGAATTATTTTCGGATTGCTCCAGTAACCAGCATTCAAACAAGAATATTATTTATGTTGACTGACATATCAAACATTAACGTTGTAGTCTGTGTGACGCCACATTCGTTGAAAATTCACAAAAATCTAGGAATTATTCACTTCTCAAGTGTATATAAAAGCAAAATGACTTATCTGTAAAAAGGTTCAGTGATTCATTGATGCCTACCCCTGTAAAAAACACTTAAAATTGTAAATACCAATGCCTGTAGTTCTTGACACATGTGCCAAAAGCCAATAAACCGCCTTATCCGGTCTACAGTACATGTACACATCTGCTGGTATACCTGGTCATTGGGTTCAAAGGGTTATAACACATTCAAACCTAAAACCTCTTACGCCTAATTATCCACCTGTCGTGCATTATCATTCACAGTTGAGGCAGTAGTCTTCTGTCAGCCATCGGAATTACAGCTCGCCTTGTACCGCAAGCTCCTTGCGTCCCGTGTGATCCGACGATGTCTTACTAACTCATCTTATCGAAAAGAGGCATCACCACATCTTGTGTGCATAGCTGCTCTCAAGAAACTCTGTAACCACCCATGCCTTATACACAAGGTATGTGTAGATGCTGAAGAAGTGAGCGAAGGCAATCGGACTGAGGAAGAGATGGAAAAGAAGAAATGGAAAGATGCGTACGATGATGAAGAGGTGAGTTACTGTAAATTATAACATTTTTATCGCACAGTAATTTTTATGCACAATCATTTGGTGTGCTTTAGTTTTCGCGCTTGTGAACTTTTTACGTGCGGCAATATATTATATACCTATTTTATGCTGTACATTTATTTTCATGCTAGACGAATTGATAAAAAAACAAATGGAGCATGAAACATTATAGCCCGTATTCCAGAAAGGTGTTTAGCTAAACCACGGTTTAACTGAACATCAACTGTCCAGGAATGATACGCACCGTTAGCAGAATATTTCAATGAGCCGTGCTGTTGACAAGAATTAAAACTATGGTTTAGCTAAACACCTTTCTGGAATACGGGCCTATATGTTCAAATCTGTTATAGTCAGCTGTCAGTTGAATTTTCACTTAGTCCTGCAAGCGCTGTATTGCTTTCAGTAAAAATGCACTTGCTGACACCTTATTCATCAAGGGCCTGCTCCAAACCTCAACTCTTAGCGCTGGTTGCCTTTTGGGCAGTTGCCATTATTCAGAGCAATAGCAACCGGCCAGAACCAGAGGTTCAGGGCAATCGGACGTCGGTTAAGTTTTGGAGTGCTCCCAGTGTACGACGGTATATTACTAGCTTTGTACTCTTTGGCTGTGGCAAACACAATATTTGCAATTTTTGTGTTACATTTGCATTTTTCTTTTGTTTGTTGCAAGAAAAGGTGAATTCAGTCCAACTGAATATGATATGTTATTGCGATATAGTAGTCAGGCCCATAGCCGGTGGTGCGGTGGGGCCAACTTTCCCCCCCCCCCCCAAATTTGACAATGTACAAAAAAGGTCCACAAAAATTCCCTAAATACCCACCAAAAGAACACCTAAAGCACCAAAACACGTAAATGTAAGGTCGTTTCTTTCTAAAATACTAAACAAAATGCTTAAAAACTACTGGAAACCTTTTTTTTTTTTTTTTGCTTGTCACTTTGTCAAAACCACTAAAATTAGTTTTGGGTCAACCAAAACAAAAAAAATTCCTCCAAAAGGTCCACTTTTTGAAAATCCGCACCCCCTTTGAAAAAGTCCTGGCTACGGGCCTGATAGTATTCGATGTATCTGTTTATCGTGCTGCAACAAAATTGTCCAAGTACAGCAAGATTAAAATTGTGCAGTTGAAATTTAATGGCGTTTTCTGCTGTTCAACCACCATGACAGACACTTTGAAACCAGGATAAATCCTTGTTTTGTTTCAGGTTTCTCTGTACACAGGTCTACTGCCTCTCTATCCTAGCGACTTTAGTCGTGATTCACCCTCCATTGACCACTCAGGAAAACTGCAAGTATTATCCAACTTGTTGCAAGGTTTACATGAAGGTGATGTCAGAGAGAAGATTGTGCTAGTCTCCAACTACACTCAGGTTAGTGCAACTTACAATACAGAATAAAAGATAAGATTATTGCTTTAGGCTTGGGTAACTGTTTTTGTAATGTAACTCTCAAACTAATTCCATAAACCATATAAAAGTATACATTTTTAGCGGATTTTTACCCTGTCCCTGAACATGATGATATCAGTCTTTGATCAAAAATGTCAATTTTGGCAAAAAATGCCAGAAGCCGTTTTTTTTTGCCCCAAAATTTCTGGAAAGCCTAACTAAAATTTGCATTTGCAAAATTTTGAACTTTTTTTGCTTTTTAGAATTTAGAAACAAATGTCTAGGAAGCGTTTTCTCAAATTTCTGATTGGTATCTTATTTTTTCTTATCTTATCTTAAATTGTAATTTTGGTGGCAGCGTTGGGATTTTTTTACATTTTTGACCTATTTTGGCATTTTTAAAAAAAACTAAGATAAAAATCGAAAATTTGAGAAAACCCTTCTTAGTCATTTGTTTCTAAATTCCAAAAAACGAAAAAACTTCAAAATTTCACAAAAGCAAATTTTATAGTTAGGCTTTCCAGAAATTTTGGGGCAAAAAAGACAGTTTTTGACATGTTTTGCCAAAATTGACATTTTTGGTCAAAAAGTGATATCATCATCATGTTCAGGGTAAAATCTGGTTCTAAAAATGTATACTGTTATATAGCTTATGTAATTAGTTTGAAAGTTAGAGTGCAAAAATGGTTAATGCCATTTAAAGGTCTACCCCAGCCTTATTTAAGGGCACAGTTAACCCCTCATTTTCTGAAATGTTTTACGCTTTGTAACTCAGCAACCAATAAGTAAAATCCATATAAAAGTATACATTTCTAGATGTGGAATTTTATACAGAAGATGATGGTTAGGTCAGTTTTGGACCAAAATGTATGATTTTGGACCATGGTCCAAAAAAACCTTGTTCTTGGACCACTATATTTGTAAACAACGTTACTAAATTTTGAAAAAATAAAAGTTTGACCTCTTATGCTTTTTAGAATCTAGAAATACATGTATAGGAACACATTTCTAAAATGTTTGATTTTTTTACTTACTTTTTGAAATATTGACAAAAATAGGCCAAAAATGACAAAAAAATCATTTCTGGTTGAATGGCCAGTATGTTCAAGAATTTCTTCAGGAGATTTCTATAGAAGTTAAAGATTATTACACAGGTTGAAGTGTCAGTTTCTTTCCAATAGATTTTGCCAGACTCCTCAATTTCTCTAGAAAGTGTCTTTATTATTCCTTTGTGTTTTTTTTAATATTTCCAGACTTAAAAGATTTTGTCTTTTCTTATTCCAGACACTAGATGTATTGCAAAAGTTGTGTGAAAGAGACGGCTACGAGTTTTGTCGTCTAGATGGAAGTACACCGACATCAAAACGGCAAAATATAGTGGAGCAATTCAATAGCAAATATTCAAAACAAAGTAAGACATACATTAATTAGTAATGAGTAATCACCTATTTCAAAAGTTAATTGAACAATGCAAATGTTATCCCACCCTGTATAATTGTTTAAATTGACAAAGAAATTTTTGTTTGTCTATATAGCAGATTAAACTTTAACATTAATCAAATTCAATGAATCCTAACTTACCATACAGAATTTTCCATTTCCTCAAAAAGGGAGGGAAAAAAAAAAAACTTGGTGTCACCTGGATTCGAACTCGGGACCTCTCGTTTCCTAAATCCTGTACACCATTAGCAGGCCACCACTGAGTCGATGTCCGGGCAGTGAATTGGTTGCCATGTATAACCCATAGTGCATTTCAGGTGATTTCAATAATGAGCTCCCGTGAGATTAAGGTCAATTAGGGTTGAATTTGACATTTTGGTCATATATAACCCATGTCTATGATGTATTTGGACTTTGCACATTTCAGGTGATTTCAATAATGAAATCCTGTGAGATTATGACAATGCAGTTAGGGTTAAATTTGACATTTTGGCCATATATAACCCATGTCTATGATGTATTTGGACATGGCGCATTTTAGGTGATTTCAATAATGAGATCCCGTGAGATTATGGCCAGTTACAAGTTAAATTTGACCTTTTGGCAAGCTTGTGAAATTCATTAAATGTTGCAACCTTGATTAGTTTATTGTATTTAGTGCCATTCCAAATTTTTGCTTTGAATGATTTCTATTTCAGCGGTGTTTTAATTGAGTTCTAAGGCTGGTGGAGTTGGCTTAAACTTGATAGGAGCTTCACGATTGGTGATATAAGATATAGACTTGATTGATTTCATGATGAGTATTATCAGTGAGGCAAAGATCAATATTAAAGTCACCCATTAGGTATACATTATAAAACCAGGTTTGATTCGAATGATTTCTATTTCAGATGTATTTTTATTGTGTCCTAAGACTGGCAGAATTGGGTTAAACATGGTTGGAGCTTCATGGTTGGTGCCATCATGGATGCAAAGACAATATTAAAATCTCCCATTATATTTATATATAATAGAATCTGATTTGATTTGAATTATTTCAATTGCAGCGGTGTTTTTATTGAGTTCTAAAGCTGGTGGATTTGGATTAAACTTGATAGGAGCTTTACGATTGGTGCCATCATGGATGCAACGATCAATATTAAAATCACCCCTAATGTATACGTAATAGAAATTTGAATGATTATATTGCAGCGGTGTTTTTATTGAGTTCTAAGGCTGGTGGTGTTGGCTTAAACCTGATAGGAGCTTCACGATTGGTGCTTTATGATATTGACTGGAATCCTGCTAATGACCTGCAAGTAAGTAACATGCATGCCGATTGGTTCAAATGAATACTGTATTACTTATTAAGCCAATCAGAACTTCCTCAGACTTACTGATATATATCTGTTAATGGCAGAAAATTGGAGCACAGAAAGGGTTGGAAGTAATATGCATGCTGATTGGTTCAAATGAATACTGTATTACTTATTTAGCCAATCAGAACTTGTCTTCCTCAGACTTACTGATATGTTTCTGTTAGTGGCAGAAAATTAGAGCACAGAAAAAGGGTGAGAATGGCATTGCCTGTTGCATCATTACTATTCAACACAAGTTTGCTTTATTACTGTATTGAATAGCCAAGATACCTCACGTGATCGTGTTTCTTGCCGTTGTTCTGAGTTCTGATCTACTGCCAACAATGGATATGCCAATTATAGGAATGGTCCAGGGGGGGCAACCCAACTTTGGTTTTGGTAGGGGTGTGTGGCCCTGATATCTGAAACCCTGGTGTAGGGAACGGAAGATTGACTCTGAACATTTTGCTTGAAATGGGGGTCTTGGGAACTAAATTTCAAAAAAAAAATGAGGCTGCGGAACTGAAATTTTTGGGAAATAAGGCTTGCGAACTAAAGGTTGTGCTTGAAATGGGGGTCTAGGGAGCGGCAGACAAGGCGTGAAAATGGGGTCTTGAGGGCCGCACATACCCGTATCACTCTTCTAGGTCAGTGCCAGCACCACCCCCCCCCTGGGGGAATGTTCTATATGATATTAACTGGACATCCTGCAAATGACTTACAAGTAAGTAAAATGCTTGCTGATTGGGTAAAATTAATTTTGTGTCATGGAATAAACTAATCAGTAGACATGAAATTGATTAGAATTAAGCAAATAACACACAAATTTAAGTAACATGATTATGTTGATTTGTTAAAAGTTAAGGCTGTTCCATGCAGTGAACCATTCAGGACTGGCTTTGCATGACATTTAATGACTGTAATTCTACTATACTCTATAAACCTTGAAATATGCAACAAGCAATCAGACTCTGTTACAAGATCCAAAGAATATCCCTTGTATTCTTAAACATTATGAACCGTTGTTCTTGTATTTTGTAAGAGACTAGCAATGATTGATTTGGATTGATCAGGACCAAATCACTGCATATTAATACATGTACATTTGTTAATAAAAATGGGAGAGGTAGTTCCAACGGACAAGGCACAAAACACGTCAAGGATCAAATATGATACGAGAGGTTACCTAGATCATAATAATGAATTGCAGGTAAAAACAAAGTAAGCCAACTTGATGTGATGAAAAAATAACACAATATATAGGTCTAAATCATAGAAAGTGTGTATATAGGCCTAAAGTAAATACAACAAGTAAAAACAGGAACAAAATAAAGATTCACCAACAATTCAGATATACATATAGAACGGCACATTATGTATATCTTAATTTTTGGTGAGTCTTTATTTTGTTCCTGTTTTTACTTGTTGTATTTACTTTAGGCCTATATACACACTTTCTATGATTTAGGCCTATATATTGTGTTATTTTTTCATCACATCAAGTTGGCTTACTTTGTTTTTACCTCCAGTACATTTGTTACTTGAATTTTTCATGATTTTGGTAATATTTTTGGTTAATTTTGTTGCTAACAAATGAACAAATTTTGAATATAAGTTCATTTGAATATTCAACATGATTGCTTATGTTGTTATGATTCGATAAGTATGGACTAATTTATTTCCGTTTTATGGTCATATTGGTTTATGCGTGTTAATCGGCGGCTTGTTGCATACTACAAGTTTTATAGAGTATAATAATATTGACAAAGAGGAAAGCATGTTTTGACAGTAGCACATATTGGTTTCCAAACTTCATGAAGAAAAAACAGTATAATCAGTCCAAACTTTGGCTAAGTAAGGAGGTTAGCACCTTGTTCCCAAAATTCCATCATCCTACTGTAACATTGATGAATACCTATGTGAGCACCAACGAGATAGATACACAAAGAGCGCCCTGCTCAGCAAATCGCTGAAGTGAATATGATGTCACTAAAAACAATCAAAAATATTACATTTTTACACTAATTTGCTATTTATTTCCTATATAACATATTAGTGTATTTTTATTGGAATATCTAAATCATTACTACAAGCCAGTGGGAAGAAAATTATCAAAATAAT
>JXSR01S007825.1:126766-141592 GCA_000969725.1 Ophiothrix spiculata
GTGTCAAATTGTGTGTCTTGGACCAGCGATCAAAAGTGCCAATGGTGACCCCGTTGTATGACCATTTTCCTTGGGATCCACCCCACAACTGAATGATTAAGTAGGCAGTCGATACGCAGGCGAGACAACTGGTTCGCAAACCATCTTGTTTTATCCAGGTGTCAATGTACTATTGCTGGGAAGGTAACAGACTCACAGGGAAGGATCGAGGGTTAGTGATCCTTTCTTTGCAAAACTTACAAAAATTGGAATCTGTCTCATTCACATTGAAAGACAGATTGGCACTCCATTCTATGCAAATAAATACAGGCTGCCTATTTACCCCAAATCAGGAAGTCCTGGGTAACAGACCTTTGTGAAACTTGGGTATTGAAATGCATTTTGTAACTTGGCACATTACTTTCTTTTTGGCTTATAAGTCTAAAAATATTAAGTTACAGTAAAGAAAAGTACACATTTCTAGAAAGGAAATTTGACAAGGAATCTGCTTATGCTATTGGTTTGGTTCAAAAATTACCATATTTGGAAAAAAATAACACATAACAGTGATTTTGCCTAAACATGAAACGGGAAAAGTATCTAAAAAATTTGTTACTGCATTTTAACACATATCGTTTTTTGGAAACTGCACAAAATAATCTAGGATCGCATTTTTTATTTTTCAAATAAAGCCGAATTTTTCGAAATATAATGAAAACCATGTGACATGTGCCATTTCCGACATTTATATGCATCAATTTTGATAGATATCTTTGAAAAATGAGAAACACGATCCTAGATTTTGATATACTGTACATAATGGTTGAAAAAGCTTTCCTTGTACTTTTTAGTTTTTTTAGTTACGTTTCCCGTAAAAATGATGTTTTTTCATCAAAACTGAAAAGGAGAAATCCCATGTTTAATGAAGAAATCGCACATTTTGACCTAAAATCCATGAATTTTGAGGTCTAAACCTTGGGCAATCGGACATTAAAACTTATTATGTAATTGATATTATTGGTAAGTATTGTGCTCAACTTTCAGATTCAATTTTAAGCTCCTTATTTTGTAAATATTGAAAGAAATCTAAAATACCAATGTTCAATTATTTGGTCTTTGTTTACAACATTTACAAGTTTATTGCAGGGTTTTAACAAAATGTGCTCATGCAAGAACATAACGCAACACGTTCACCCATGCACGCAGTACTTGTTGCCGCGCAAACAGGCACGCACATCAAAACACGCAACCTAAACGCAAAATATAGGACGCGTATCTATGCCTGTATTTCCCGCCAACAGCCACGTGTTAAAATGTAAAAATATTCTTTTGATTTTTATCTATAAATAAGTTTAAAAGTTTTGTTTTGCAGTGTTTTATTGTCTGTAATAAAAGGTAACATGCTGAAGTATCAGAAAATGCAGAAAAACCTAATTCTGCTTTATAACAAGCAGCCGGGATAAACAGGCCCCTTAAGTTCACAAAAAAAGGACATTCTGGCCTAATAATAGGCCAAATTCATGAAGTAGCAATTGCTAGTACGTAAAACACATTCAGAAAAAGCAATATAGGTAGAAGATTTAGCTTCAGCAATTGCTTAAAAGCATGTTCACAACCTTTTACTTGGACTAAAACCTTTTGCCTGTCTGGCAGGGTTACTATAATACAGGTCCTTGAATTTGATTTTGTAAGTTCCAGGCCTTGAAAGTCCTTGAAAAACTGACTTTATCGATAAAAGTCCTGGAATTTTTGAATGTCAGTAATGTTAAAAATTAATATGTCAAAAGAATCTACCATGCAGTTATTTTTATCCAAAAATGAGCAAAAAAACAAATTTATTTTATTTGTTAACACATATTCTGCTGGCTGCCACTGATAAGGGGGAAAGTCCTTGAATTCTTCTTGGAAAAGTCCTTAAAATTCCTTGAATTGTTTTAAGTGAAAAAGTGTACTAACCCTGTCTGTTTTCAACCCAGACAATCATACTCTACCATGCAATCAATCGGTAGATTTTTCGGTAAACGGAACCTGATTACCACCAAATGGGACTCAGGCATGAGAATCTTCCTGTCTAAACATGAATTCCTGTTGTATAAAACAGTTGTATAAGGTGCTCTATAAATGGTGTGTATTATTATTATTATTATTAATTCCTGCTTTTTTTGTGTGTGTGGCCAAATGTATGTGTTTTCCTGTTTTTTTAGCCTGTTTTCCTGTTTTTTCCACAATTTTCCTGTTTTTTTCTTGGAATTTCATTCTCATGCCTGATGACTCTAAAGTGGGTCATAACAGTGCACGACAAAGTTTGTAATCTTCCATTAGAATCTGTATTGGTTAGCTATCTTGTCTTACCATACAAATCATGAACATCTGAACGCAATAAATGCGTGGAGTAAACAATCGTATCACCTTGCATAGTATGGAAGACTTATCTTTTCACGCGATTCCATACATGGGTCTGGTATGGAAGTAATCATAGTCCCCAAGAACCTAATATTGAAATCATTAAATTTCCTACGAAACAAATCTGCAGGATGCGTATGCCGAGAGCGTGTGCGACTATGCAGCGATAGCGAAAATGTACTGCACATGTCCTGATTGGTCGATAAACTCCGTGATAGTCTTTCATACTACGCAAGGTGATACGCTTATTTACATTTATTTAATATTTGTCTATTAATGGGTCCATTACAATAATTTTAATACAATTTTTTAATTTAACTTGAAAAAAAAAAGTAATTTCATTAATTTCGCTCTGTTTTTGTGTGCAGAATCTGTCAATGGATGAGCTCATGGGATGGAAGCATTTTGCTGGACCACTCAATGAAGATTTCAAGGTAAATATTTCTGCCCAACAAAGTAAAAATGCAGTATGTGCATTGCAGATAAATTGCAAGTTACATCCTTTTCCCTTGGAGAAACCCTACTGAAATGCAGACAACCAATTCTCTTTTCATAACTTAAGGCAGTATCTACTATGTCAAACATATGCATATACAACCTTCTAGCATGGGAGTGGATTGAAGTGAATTTGCATGGTAATAGGATGTATCTACTATGCTTTGTCAGTGCACATACTGCGTTTTTACTTTATGGGACAGAATTGATTGCAATTCCCAGGGATGAGGGGAGGAGCTGCAGGGGGTAAGGTACAGTACTAGTGGATGAAGTGATGAGATGGAGCATTTTGCAGGACCACTTAATGAAGATGTCAGGGTTAATGAAACAGATGTTACACGTTACATCAAAAAGTACAAGTTGTCTACCTTTAACAAAATTAAGATTTTCATATGTCATGAGAAGGGAATTATAAGCTTTAAAATGCCGGATACCTTGCTTGTGAAAATTGAAGTTTGGGTTTTTAAGTTGTGATGAATAGTGGCAATAATGTTCTTATTATATTTGCAAGTTTAATTTTTCATCTTTCTGATAAATTCACCATTGTGTTTTGTCAACGCCCTCGTTACATCGCGTTTGGACTTTTGCAATTCAGCCCTGGCTGGTATCAATGTTGACCAAGTTTATCGTCTGCAGAGAATTCAGAACGCAGCTGACAGACTCATCACTACTGGGAAACGTAAACATGAACACATCTCTCCAGCTCTTTTTGATCTCCACTGGCTTCCTGTTAGTTATCGTATCAAGTTCAAGCTTTGTGTTTTTGTTTATTGTCACTTTGAAGAAACTCTTCCTCAATATTTATCTTCTGTGCTGATAATTATATCACCTGCAGCGTAACGTACGTTCATCCACTGACAGACTTCTTGTAATTCCCCGTGTCAACTTTAAGTCTGCTACGCTGCTTCCGTTGAATGAAACACTCTCCCCGTAAGCCACTTCGCTTCGCACCTACTTTGGCTCATTTTAAACAGAAATTAAAAACCCACCTCTTCCATCAAGCCTTTCCTGAATGTAATTAGTTGGTTCTGTTTTTGTGTTTCTTTGTGCCCCCACTGAGGTATGTGCAGACGATTTTGCACTCAACAAGAACCATTTATTATTATTATTATTAATTTGCCTGTATCTTCAAATTTGCACGACCGACAACCTGTACGGTACCTTTGATGTAACATGTCACAAATATATTTACTGCTCATGAGGGCAATGGTAAAAACGTATCTGCCTATGATGACTGAAGACCTGAGTGCTTAATATTGTCTGAGATGCGATTTTCACTCGCCAACAGAACAATTGTGTTTTGAAAAATTATGTAGTTTTAACTGTGTTTGCACTATTCAATAGGTATAAATTAATGAATATGTAGACTTTTCAAATGTTAGAAAACCATGGGCAGTACCTTTAAGAACGCTATGGCTCAAGTTTGAAGGAATTTGATGCACAGGTATTGGAATTATGTGAAGATAGACAATGTTACTTCCCAGTATTATTATAAAGATAATCATCTTTATCAACAAATTTGAAAACTCAAACATGACAATCTGATTTTAAAAATCTTTCTTTGAACTTACAGGATATTCATCTAAGAAGAGCAAAGGATTATATCACTTACCTCTTCCAAAATGTCACCAACTTAACCGACTCCCAACAGATGTCTGGCCAAACCACATGAGAAGACGTCATCTTTAATATTCAGGGACATGTTGCATCTAAGAAGAGCAAAGGATTATATCACTTACCTCTTCCAAAATGTCACCAACTTGACGGCCTCCCAACAGATGTCTGGCCAAACCAAATGAGAATGAGAAGATGACAACTTTAATATTCAGGAACAGTAGGTTTCTGCCAAAATCAGCTGCAGGCACTGAGATTGGGTTACCAGTAGACAAACTATGCAAATAATGGGGCTCTCCACACGGAAGCATCAAATGTAGATGCATCTAGATAAATGTAGATTTCCAAAGTGCAGATTGTGTTCACACGGTCCCGCGCCAATCTGACTTTATTCCAGGTGCGCGTATTGACACGCTTGGGTGTGCGTGTGCTTAGAAACAGCACAACTCTGCGTATGTACACGCGCATTCACTTACGTGTATGAGGTCATTTGCTGAAGTCCAGTTTGATCTTCATGCATCTAGATGTGCGAAGTACAGATTGATTTATCCGTGTGGAGAGCCCCATTACTTCACATGAATAATAACCCACCTTGCACGCAAAGCGTGTGTGCATGTTTTCTTTATTCACACATTAACCCTTTGAACCCTAGCCATTCTAAGTGTGTCTGTACCACTGACCCGGGCTAACCCAAAAGTTAAATAACACAATATAACTCCTAAAACATACTGTGAATTTGATTTCCCTTGCTTCACTTTTTCATTTGACAGTAGTTGGATTGTTCCACTAACCAGCATTCACAAAAGAATACTATTTATGACGACCAACATATTCAACATTTACATGGTAGTCTATGGGCAAAGCCACATTTGTTGAAAATTGTGATCAAATTTACGAAAATATGAGGAATCTTTTACCTCTGTCAAGTAAATATAAGATCAAAATGACCCATCAACATGAATTAAAAGCTTCATTGATGTCTTTTGATATGAATAGGACCTTTAACCATTATAACTAGCCATGCCTGTTGACAGCCACATCAAGTTTCTAACACTTGACGTAAAAGCCGGTAAACTGTCTCACTGGGTATACGGTACATGTACATGTAAGCTGGTATACCGGCTCGTCGGGTTTAAAGGGTTAAGGAAATTCAGGGAAAATTATTATATTTTTTCCACTCAGGGAATTTGATAAAAATGCCTCAAAATCAGGGAATTTTGATTGGCCTTAAAACAAAAAGTAGACTCGTTTTACCCGGTGTGTCACGTCTCTGTACTTCTATATATGTTGATATACGAGGTCGTACGATTTGAAAAGTTACCTGGTTGTGCATTTTTTGTAAAAATTATTATGGAATTTTGAGTCGTCGGCAGGGAAAACTCAGGGAATTTTGTTTTATCTAAATGCTGGGAACCCTGTAGATATAAAGTCTGTACTTGATGTAAATCCTGTGGTGTTAAATTTCAAATCAACTACAGATTTTCAGTATTCATTTTATTGATATAAATTCTGTGGTGTTAAATTTCAAATCAACTAAATATTTTCAGTATTCATTATTGATTACAGTAACATTATTGGTAATAAGCTTTATTAACATTTTACAAAAGCCAACAATAAAATCTTCTATTTTTCTGTTCAAGAAAGTTAGTTGGTTTGCTTCATTTTTATTTTGTCTCCTTGTAATCTGGCCTTTTGACTATATCCACAGTTCAATCAGAAGATAAAATGGTTACGGTCAGAGGTGGTCGGACATGATGTAATGTATATTTCTAATTTAAAAAAAAACTGGTTTGTCTCAAAAACCCTGTCCTGTGCATGATAACACTAGCAATCTCTAGATGTATTAAAGAACTAGCACTTCTGGTTTAATCTTTTTCAGTGTAATAATAATGGATATATAGATGAGTTGACGCTAATGTCAATAAACACAGGTAAGGAGCTAGTCCACAGATATGCATGAGGGAATAACAAATGATTGCTGCACATTTCAATAGCCCTACTTGGTTTGGCGTGAATTTTGAAAGCATGTGTCCTAAATAAAACCTGCGCACGCATAGTGCCGGGCAAGGAACAATGGATATGACCGCGCACACTGCCGGGCATGACGTCCTATGTCAACTCATCTATATATTGTACCTTTTGATGTAACACGTCACATTTGGCCAAAAAACTTTGACAAGCATGTATTATTTTCAGATTGTATATAACACACCGCATGCGGAATCGCATTGAAAACGGATTGTCAGAATCTCAGCTTCAACCTGATCCTATTCAATCAGGTGCTTTAAATTATACAACTACCAGTACCCTAATATGGTTTATTCAGAGTTATGTCGATATGCATCAATCGATGCCCATTGACCCGCAGTCTTTACACCCGCTCGCATCACAACCGCACCGCAAACAGATAAAAGGAATCTGACCTTTAGAATCTATTTCAATTTTCATGATCATTCTCATGTATAATGTTGCAGGCATAGTGTGACCAAGAAAAGGGTGAATTAGGGTTCTTTTTGAGGACTGAAGGGAGAATCAGGTGACACCGTTTAGGGTATCAAAAACAGCCATTTTCAAGAAATAGGTACTTTTCAAACTCTAGTGTGAAAACGGTATCGTTAAAATCCAAATTTAGGGTGTAGGGGAAAAAGGGTATATTTTGGCTTCAGAACCCTCCACCCTTTAGGGGGTGTTTTGAAAACATGTGATCATGCTGTGCTTATAACATTATACTTGGGTGCCCAAGCAACTTCTACCATTCAAACAATAACCAGACTAGCATTTACTTAAGAAATTGGAAAATTCAGTTATGAGGCAGATCAGTTTTTTCGGTAACTGAACCCGATTACCACCAAATGGGACAGTGGTGGGTTTCAAGATTTCAATCTGATATTTACAAATGTTGTTCTGGGTATTTAAACACAAAATTGAGACCTTATTTAGCACACTTTTGGCCTTATACGGTTAAATTAGGACATGCCTTATTCTATTCAGCAATGAATAGTACTAGTGCATATGAATACCAGAATGCAAAACTGACCTTTTTTTTTCAAAAATGAGTTATACACAGGAAAGACTTTCTTATATAGCTAGGGCTACCTTGTGTGTGAAGGACTTAAATGAATCCACACCGCAAGTACCCCAAAAGTCCTTTATGTATTCAAATGTTGTCAAAATCCATGGACTTGGGTCAGTATTGCATACATTTTTTTATTGAATGTATCATAAGTAGTCAAAACCATGTTCTCGGCCAAATTTCCTCTTGAAATTGGAAGATAGTTGGTGTAAGTTCTGCCTATATTGCTTAGAAAACATGTAAAATTGTCGGTAGTCTCATAAAATTGAAGATTGGTAGTCTCATTTAAAAAATTGGTGGTCAAAAAACCTTTTCAAGGAAAAGTTCTGCAGCAAATACTGTTTTTCGACCAATTTTGTCAATGAAATTTGGCTTAGACAAGCAGAGCATAAGCACAGATTAATTACTGCACAAAATATTAGGTCCAGATGGATTTCACCCCCTCCCCCCTTTTTTTAACATAAAATTTAATACATAAAGCTCATATGTATGCAAGAATGACCCAAGTCCACTGTCTAAAATGACCCCCTGCAAAGTATTGCAAACACAAATACGGTACTATAGAAAAATCGTGTTTCCTACCCTGCAAGTCAAATTGGCATAACTTAAACATTAGACATACTGAAGTTTTTTGTTTTTCTTAAAAACCATTTCAGTGGACTTGGGTCACTTTTGCATTCTGATATTCATATCAACTACAATTGTTTGTTTTGAAAAAAATTCCAATAACAAGGATGGAGAAGATTTAATCTGATTAAGAATTCTGGTCTGAAAAGTAGCCTTCATCAAAATGAGGACCATGTTTGAATATTAAATGGAGTGCATTATTTATTTTCCATTTCACTAGTCGAGTGAAATATATATATAGTGCCGGTATACAAATAATGAGTGTTATAAGTGCAATGGTAAGAATATTTTCATGAGATGGAACATTTAATTTTTCATTGAATGAGAATATTCTTTCCATTGCACGAATTCAAACATTCATTATTTGTTTTGTAACTCATATAAAGATTCTTGTCATTTGATGCATTTCACTTCTAAGGCCTATATCCTGAAAGGTCTATTTATACTACAGTGGAACCTTGTTAACACAAAATCACCTGGAACAACGATTTTAGTTTGTATTATCAGGATTTTGCATTATACAACTGAATTCACACTTGGGACCAAACAACCATTTTGCCGATAAGTAAAAAATGATGAACGCCTGTTAACCAATCAAATGACAAAATTGTTTGTATGAGTTATATAAAATAAAATATAAAACATAAATTTTCTATATACCAATTGGAGGGCTCTAAATTCTGACCTTTAATCAGCTGGCCAACTTATTCACGATTGAATCTAATTTATTCCCAAAAGCCTCAAATGAAAACTCCTTAACCACTCTTTTATGTCCTGCATCACCAAGCTTTTCGCTCAATTCTTCATCTTTGACAAACTTAACCATCGCTTCTGCAAATTTATCCGCGCTGCCTTCTCTCAAATATCCCGTCTTGCCATCTTTCACCGTCTCCAGCGGCCCTCCGCTATTCACAGCGATCACGGGCCGCTTCATATACATCGATTCTATCGGCACTATACCAAAATGTTCTCCACTTGGGGTGTATAGCAAACACGTACAACTATCGAGTAAAGTTAGCTTTTCGGCATCACTAAATGATCGTAAGAATGTGATGTGGTCGTTGAGTTTAAGTTCTTCTGCTAGGTGGCGTAGTTCCATGTAATGTTCTCTGTTTTCGGTGACTCTGTCATCGTACCCTCCTGCCATGATGAGATGGACTTGTTTCCATTCCTTGCCACTGGTTTGGCTCTTGAGCTTACCTATTGAATAAATGAAATAAAATTTGAGTTGAAACCATCCAAAAGTTAAGTGCTCAACCAAAAGATGGCTCTGGTGCAGAGCTGAAAATAGTAGTCATGGTAAAAATTTTAGTGGGAACCATCCAAAAGTTAAAGTGCTCAACCAAAAGATGGCTTTGGTGCAGAGCTGAAAATAGTAATCATGGTAAAAAATTTGGTGGGAACCATCCAAAAGTTAAAGGCCCGTATTCCAGAAAGGAGTTTAGCTAAATCAAGGTTTTATTTCTCGTCAACAGCACGACTCATTGAACTGTTCTGCTTGAAAGCTGCAATGATGTGTATCATTCTTAGACAGTTGATGCTCAGTTAAACAATGGTTTAGCTAAACACCTTTCTGGAATACGGGCCTAAGTGTTCAACCAAATGATGGCTCTGGTGCAGAGCTGAAAATAGTAGTCATGGTAAAATTTTCAGTGGGAACCATCCAAAAGTTAAAGTGCTCAACAAAAAAGATGGCCCTGGTTCAGAGCTGAAAATAGTAGTCATGGTAGCTAGTGGACAAGTGTTTATATCGTGGCAACCTTTACACGTAACCTGATAACATGAAATTCCTGATAACGCACACTACTTTGTCATTCCCAAGAATATCTTTTACATTGTAAATTTGTTGGATAACACATAGTCCTGATAACACGAAGCGAAATGTTAATTCCTACGAACTATGTGTTAACGAGTTCCCACTGTAATTACCATTACTCCTTGGCTCGTCTAAACACTCTTATCCACCCTAGGATTTTTGAGGCATAGAATTCTGAATTTCTAGAATTGTGATAACATAAAACATCTGCCTGATTATAGTTATAGAGGTTGACTATCAAGGACCAATTGTTAAAGGGGCATTGGACAAAATTTCTAAATTTTATTTGTGGATGATTTATACTTCATATGCTAGAATATAACAATCAATTACCAGATATTGGGAAACTTTTAATCAAAACCTTCAGAAAAGTCAAAAATTTGAATTTTATTTTGTTTGTTGGGTATGAGGCTATTCTCAAAAAGTATTCACTGACACTATATATATGTGTACCGTCGTGGCAAAAGGGTGCAGTTGTCGGCAACTTCCATTTTGCGCTAGAGGCCGGTAAAGTTGAAATATACCAAAATATGATGGGGAAGTCAATTTTGAGATTTTTGTGGAAATGAAATCTTTGAACCCTTTTGTATCCAAAATGTAAAGATGGTTGATCAAAAATAACGACAAACTTGTAAAAAAGTGTGATTTTTATCGCTATGTCAAATCGTTTTCATCATGCAAATCTTGCCCAATCTATTATTACTGCCAATTACAGTTAATAATTAACGGCTAATTATAGTAATTAATTATGCAATAATGAAACATGATATTGAGTCCAAAAATTGTTATTATATTACTCAAGGTATCATCGTCTTCCATTGAGTCAAATTTCAAGTCGATAAACAAATGGGAACATGGTGGTTGCTATGGAGATTTGCTCATACTCTATTCAGACTGCACACAAAATCGAATGGAAAAACAGGCCTACCTTTAACAGCCTTTTTCTCACAAACTATAGTTTTGACAAACGGTTATGAGTACGATTTTATAATTTGCCAAAACTTGTCAACCAAAGCTCCGATTTGCACAATTTTGGTATCATTGAAAAGGGAATTAATGAGCTTTACCACCATATGAAAATCTCCATATTTTGGTTTTGACCCAACTGCACCCTTTTGCCACGGCGGCACACATATATTAAGAAAGAGCCAAAGATTTGTTTGTAAAACATTCCTTTCATATCATCAGGCCTGCATATCATAGATTGCAGATACAGTGGAACCTTGTTAACACAAAATCTGTTAATACAAAAACCCTGATAACACAAAATGGTTGTTTGGTCCCAAGTGTGAATTTTTTATGTGAATTCAGTTGGATAATACAAAATCCTGATAACACAAACTAAAATTATTGTACCCAGTGATTTTGTATTAATGAGGTTCCATTGTACATCAAAAGAAGTCTGGAGTTTGCATTAGATCTCCTGAAAAGACATATTTAACAATTCAACTACAGAAGGCAGTATTTATAATTGTCAAAAACAATAATTAAAAATAAAAAATATCTAAAAATTTGATATAAAGGGTTTGAATTTGACAATGAAACTTTGCATGCTGTCATTATTACTGCTAATACTACAATGCAAAAATCTCGAAATGTTTGGGGAAAAGTTTTGGGATGATGAACTTATCCAATGACCCTTTAACATTTTGAATTTGATAAGGTTAAATTCAAGGTAGACCTAGTATCTAGTAAATCAACAGGAAGAATTCTTATCATTTTGGATAATAGCTAAGGATATGTTCAAGGTAGATTTAGTATTTATGGACCAAGACCTAGTATTTCTGGAATCAATGTGTATTTAAAAGTTTAAGTCAAGCTCTTCAGAGCTACCAAAAGAGAAGAGTGTGACATTTGAGCGCAAAGTGGTGCAATTGCAAGACATTAATTATTCATGAGGTAAAAATTAATTGCTGCCGTATTGTAAATTTACAAGAATATGCTTATCTGAATTACTCAAACTGATGGAACTACCATAGATATTTTTATATTTCTTTTGAAATTTAGTATCAACTCAATATTTATTGGAGTATTACGTAAGATAGTAGATGCTTGGTTCAAAATTCATACTCAATAGGGAAATCTTAGATAAAATTCAACAAATGGCAGCTATTTGGAATACACCCAAAAAACACCATTCTTTTTCTAAATCATGGCTGCTCTTGGAGTTAGGTTATTTTGACTGAATGAGGCAATTCATGATGTTCCACAGCCTCTTGCAAAGGTCCCCCTACCAAAATTCTGTGTTTCACTTAATAACAATCCTGACTTGGTATAATATGTTGAAATTATCAAACTGTTCTTGAAAATGTCTTTGTCATAAAAGAGTGTCATTTTGTATGGGGATTTTTTGAGGGCTGAAGATCCGAGTGAAATTTGTAGCATTCATTTATGTCGTTCTAAGATAGAAAAAAGGTGAAGTTTGGATCACATCAAAATCATGAATTGTACCTTTAAATCATCCTGTTATGCAATGTTTATATAACATTTGTGACCCGTCATATCGAAAGGTACCTTAAGGGTCCCAAAATCAAAATGTTTTTTTTGGTCTCATCTGACCAAGCTGAGATTTTAAGCTTTGAAATGACACCTTGCTTTTGGTTATTGGATGTTCGGTCACAAAGTTGCATGCAAATTGTCAAAAGGTATCGGGCTGATTCAGAAAACTATATAGTTCTGAGAAAATTGTTTTTGTACTAAGTAAAACTTTAATGGAGAGAGGGTTTTCATCTTGGTTTTTAACACATTTTTCTTATGTTTTTGATCTTGGAACCTGATTAATATGAGTACACTTCAAAAGTAACGTTTCTGATGAAATTAGAAATTTGACCTTGGATGTGATTTTTGACTATGCTTAGCTTCAATGGCCCGCATCTCGTTATTTACTATGCCGACCTTAAGGTACCTTTCGATATGACGGGTCACATTTAACATTTGATTGTGACAAAATATTACCTACCTAATGCTTCAATTGCCAGTCCTAAATTCTTTTTCCTCTCATAGCGATTGATGGATAGAAACAAAACCTACCTAATGCTTCAATTGCCAGTCCTAAATTCTTTTTCCTCTCATAGCGATTGATGGATAGAAACAAACCTACCTAATGCTTCAATTGCCAGTCCTAAATTCTTTTTCCTCTCATAGCGATTGATGGATAGAAACAAAACCTACCTAATGCTTCAATTGCCAGTCCTAAATTCTTTTTCCTCTCATAGCGATTGATGGATAGAAACAAACCTACCTAATGCTTCAATTGCCAGTCCTAAATTCTTTTTCCTCTCATAGCTATTGATGGATAGAAACAAAACTGACAAAATTACCACCTACCTAATGCTTCAATTGCCAGTCCTAAATTCTTTTTCCTCTCATAGCGATTGATGGATAGAAACAAAACCTTGGTGTTTTTTGGTACCAGATCTCCTGCTGGCTCTATTTCTCCATCGAATGCTGAGAAGTCTAGTGATGGGTAGAGTATTTCTGGATTGGTATCAGCTAAAGATGGAAAGGTTTCCTTGAAAGTATTTGCTGGCAAATTTAAAAAAAAAAGAAAAATATGTTACAGATTTGGGGTGACAGCCCATAGGGGGGTTACTTAGATTGGCAAGGTATACATATATGTGCCTGCCTTTTGCGATAGGTTTTTACAAACTTTGGTATAGCGATCAGGTGGTTTTCTTCTCAGACGAAAGCACCTGATTTGAATTCCATCAAAATTGGTATATTTATGGGTGGGGGGTTTTGAGCCAAAAATAGGTATAGACAAACTATGAGCTAAAAAAAACAAAGTCATGGCTGACAGGGGGCACTTCTGAACTAAAAGTTGGTTGAAAAGTTGATTTTACAGAAAAAAATAATTGAGTGATTGGGGCACCCAACTTTAATTTTGGTAGGGGTGTACATCCTGGATTTCTGACCTCGTCTGGGATCCAAGGAATTGGGGAATTACTATGAAAATTTCAGAGAACTGAAGAGACCTTGAAATTGCCCCTTGAGAGCTAATTTTCTGGGGTTGCTGAACCAAAAATTTGCTTGAAATGGGGCCCTTTAAAAAAGAGACTTACAAAAGGGCTTAAATGACTGAACTGAACAATGTATGTGAAATGGGGCTCAGCAGACAGGGTGTGAAAAGGGGGGGTCGAGGGCTGCACATCTATCCGTACCACCTTTCTACATCAGTGCCTCCCATGGGGTCAACTGAAAGTAAAAGATTGATATATATCTAAAGTTTTTTGAATAACCCTCTGGCAATATACAAACCAACCTGTAAACTTGCTATTAACCAGCACAACATCAGCCATTCCGGTGGTCTTCTCTTCCAGTTTATCAATCGGCGCCCGGTACATTTTCTTCAGCCATGTCCGACGTTGTGTAAGAAGTTGATCCGGAAAGTGACAGTAAAAGAGAACCTGTAATTAACAGTACAGTGAAGATTAATTTATTAAAAGAGTTTGTTATTGTGTCACAAATTGCCACATCGTACGGAATGCTAATTGTGCCACCCCTCATCCCGGGGTTTCTTTGAGTACTTTACCTTAGCAGTTGGTCCAAAACAGTGCAAAAAAGGAATTTTTTTAAGCAGAAATCTGATCACAAATCACCAAATCATATGGGTATGCAGGTGGTGCAGCGGTACTTCCCTCGCCTTGCACCAATGAGCCCAGGACCGTGTCACAGGTTCGAACCCCGGTCCAGGCGCCAGTCCAAACTTGCTTCCACAGGTTTTCCTCCTGCACTAAAACTAGCAAATAAATCTGACAGAGGACACTCATGGAAAGCAGGGCTAGACACTGATGAGGCTATCCTCTATAAATATGTCATA
>JXSR01S007825.1:144337-157114 GCA_000969725.1 Ophiothrix spiculata
GTAACATACACCAGTTGAGGATTCTTATAAGCTAAAAAACTTGATTTTGATAGAGGTGACCTTGAGGTTTAAAAGTGGATCATGAATTGCTCTTTTAATTCGCACAACTATTCACATATTTTGTAGTTGTGCGAATAGCCACTTCGTTAAAAAAACTACTTTAACTATAAAAATCACATAACAGTAATTTGGGCATAAAATGACAAATACTGTACTTGGAAAAAACAGAAATTGCTTTTACCATATTCATGAAAGGAACCTTTTTTAATTAAATTTATTGAAATTTATAAAAAATTATGAAAATCACACTGTTCGGATCTAGTATGAGGAACTCATACGGTTGTGTTTTTTTGGTTTTTTTGGTCTTCCTACCTCACAACCGTATGAGCAGATCTCTATCCAAAAGCGTGTTGCAATACCGTGAATACTGAAGAATAGCCCCCGACATAAAATATGGTCGCAACTTTTATGGTCTTATCAAGTTTATATAAAGGATGGCAATTTATCGTAGCAACACACTTACCTATGTCCCTCTTCTAGATTTTAGATAGGTCTATGTACTCGTTCAAATTTGGATCTTAAATATTAAAAAAATGACAAAATTCAACGCCATACACGACTCTACAAACTCAGCTAGATCGCAATTGCCAGAATATCACACACTTGATGTTCGCTGCAGAGTAGCCTGAGTCCCTAGACCCCAGACTCGTGTCACCAAGCTTACTCACGCGGAGAATAACGTAGCGGTAAAGAGCAAAGCTTGGTCGACGATAGTAGGATTCTTAACTAGCTCAGGGTTCGTACACCTTGGAGCCTTTAAAATTCAAGGACTTTTCAATGACTTTCAAGGTCCAAAAGCACGATTTTCAAGGACTTACCACAGCATAATTTGCAGTATGCTGAACTCTTGTTCCTGCCGACATCAATCCACTCGCTGAATTTGGGATCAGTTAGCCATAAATTATCAATTTTCAAGGACTTTCAAGGACTCTGTGCAAATTTCCAGGACTTTCAAGGCCTTGAAAAGGTGTTTTCAAATTCAAGGATTTTCAAGGACTCTCAAGGACCGTACGAACCCTGCTAGCTGCATCATGCTGTTGGTGTTCACGGCTAGAGTGCATCACGTTTTGTATAGAGATCGTTGCAAACTTGAAATAGGGCGACAATATTAAATGATAACGTAAAATTCTGATAAATGAATTTGTCTGTTTTGCCCTGTTCTTTTCAAGTTTGCCACTGCGAACTAGTTCGGATCAGAGTCTGAGAAATCCTGAGACAATTAAACCTGAATTTCAGGTTTAATTGTCTCAGGAGAAATCAAACATTATGTTTGGTTTGTTTACATATATAAATGGGCCTATAAATGCATTTCACTAACTTACGTGTCTCAATCGATTTGATTGACACCGATATACTCGGCCATGTCGGTCGATCTACCGATTTTAATAAGCTTACCATCGTTACCGCATGTCCACGTCTTTTCAATGCTACGGCAGCATCGACTACAAGTCGCTCTGCTCCCCCAATACCCAAATCTGGGTGAAGAAATACTACATTTGGCATATTGACGATTTGATGTCCAAAAACTGGCAAAGATCATGAAGATGTTGCAATCACACCGATCAGCTGTTTCGGCTGTCTGATGCTTGGGCAATCATCCTAAAACCAAGTCGTCCCACAAAACCCAAAGTTGAATACCAACTCGGTCCGAATCACACTCCGACTCGATCGGCTCAAATACCAACTCGACCCATTATGATAATACAACTTGGATATTTGATTTATTTCCTGCTTGAAGAAAGAAGTGGTATGCATGCTCGTCAGAAAAAACATCAAAAAATGGTCAGATTTTGATCCATTGGAGTTGTCAACGTCTTTAGAAAAAGGGGTGTCTTTTCATGACAACTTTCGACATTAAGGGTCGTCTTTTTACGATATCTGCTACTTTAGGGTCACTTTTTCGCAAGCTATTCTAAAATTCCAAGAAACAACTACAGAAAAGGCTTCAAATGTATTATTCATGTTTTTTATGGCAGAAAATAGTGCGTTGTTACGCCATTTCAGTGTGTTTCGCCATTGATGTCCATTACGACATTTAAGGGTCAATTTTAGTGTATTATGACATCGCGACATTTGGGGGTATGATTTTGAATATTTTATGATATTAAGGGTCCGATTTTGAGGTGCTCTCACGAGCATGCGTACCCCTTTTTTTTTCGAGCGCCCCCCCCCCCCCCCGGTTGACATGCTTATTACCCCATGTTTAATTCACAACCCTAAATAAGGCGGGAGGGGGGGGGGCCAAAATCCACGTCCTCTACATTTAGGGACCGTTCACAAACACTTGTAAGGGGGGGGCCTGATGCAAAAAAAATTATCGCGGAAAATTTTCGGAGCCCCCCTTGTAAGGGGGGGGCCTGATGCAAAAAAAATTATCGCCCTCGAAAATTTTAAGGGCCCCCCTTTTTGCGACAAAAATTAGTGGTCATCCCCATAGAAAAGCATGTAAACTCGATTTTTACCAGAAAATTTGTGGTAATTTTTTTCAAGGCCCCCTTTACGAGGGTGAAAAATTTTAAGGGCCCCCCCTTTTGGCATCAGCCCCCCCCCCCCTTACAAGTGTTTGTGAACGGTCCCTTATATATGTATCTGCAAGTTGTTATTTGGGGGGGGGGCTGAAACTTCTTGACCTTGCGCTCAATTTGAGACCATTTTTGTAACAAGATAGTTCGCGAACCAGTAGTCTCGCCTGCGTATCGACCACCTACTGAATTGACCACCTACTTAATCATTCAGTTGTGGGTGGATCCCAAGGGAAAGGTCATACAACGGGGTCACCATTGGCACTTTTGATCGCTGGTCCCAGACGAACAATTTGACACCTTAATCTTTAAAATCGGACAAAGTTGAAAATTTGACCCCAACGGAAAGGTCGGACGACGGGGTCACCATTGACACCTTTGTTTGATCGCTGGTCCAAGACGTACAATTTGACACCTTAATCTATGAAATCATACAAAGTTGAAAATTTGACCCCAAGGGAAAGGCCAGACGACGTGGTCACCATTGACACTTTTGATCTCTGGTCCAAGACGTACAATTTGACACCTTAATCTTTGAAATTGAACAAAGTTGAAAATTTGACCCCAACAGAAAGGTCGGACGACAGGGTCACCATTGACACTTTTGATCGCTGGTCCAAGACGTACAATTTGACACCTTAATCTTTGAAAGAGGACAAAATTGAAAATTTGACCCCAACGGAAAGGTCGGACGACAGAGTCACCATTGACACTTTTGATCTTTGGTCGAAGATGAACAATTTGACTCCTCAACCTTTGAAATAGGACAAAGTTGAAAATTTGACCTTTCTTTTGACCTTTGACCCCAAGGGAGTGGTCAGACGACGGCGTCACCATTGACACTTTTGATCGGTGGTCCACGACGAACAATTTGACACGGTAACTTTTCTAATCGCACAAAGTTGAAAATTTGACCATTCTTTTAACCTTTGACCCCAAGGGAGTGGTTGGACGACGGGGTCACTATTGACACTTTTGATCACTGGTCCAAGACGAACAATTTGACACCTTAAAGGTGCAATTCATGATTTTGATGTGACAAAAACCTCGCCTGTTTTCTAGCTAAATAAGAAGAAGAGTACATCATAAATATATACTGAAAATTTCACTTGATTCCAACCATTCGTTTCCAAGTTACAAGCTTCTCAGCATTTTGAAAATCCCCATAGGCTACTGTGTTGTAATTACTGTCGGGGCCCCGACAATAATTAGAAAATGACACATTTTCGCACTTTTCTCAAAAATGCAAGCACGTATAAAAGAATGGTTTGGGGATCGTAACATATACCAGTTGACGATTCTTATAAGCTAAAAAACTCGGGTTTGATAGAGGTGACCTTGAGGGTGAAAAGTGGATCATGAATTGCCCCTTTAACCTTTGAAATCGGACAAAGTTGAAAAATAAGTAACATTTTATGCATAAATTATGCAAATTAGGTACTTAATTAGCATATTTTGCACTCAAATTGCTGCTGGCACAAGCACAGCTCTATCCTCACACACCCACCAAATTTTCTTGAATGTAGGGTGCACGGTTTGTAAAATATGCCATTTAAAACATTTTATGCATAAATTATGCAAATTAGGTACTTAATTAGCATATTTTGCGCAGAAATTGTTGCTGGATCCAGTTTGGCTCCGGTTCTACCCAGTCACCAAATATCAAATGTAGGGCATGCGGTTTCTGAGATTTGCTCTGGACAAAATTTGTGGATGGCGGACGGTGGACGGCGGACTGAAAATTGGAATGCTATGTCTCTTCCTGAAACTTTTCAGGCGAGACAAAAATTGGACATATAGTTATGATGCGGCGTATTAGCGCGCTGGGTCCAATGAAAAATGATTTTCAATGGAAATTACACACAAATTGTGTTTTTTGTTTTCAGGATACACTTTCACTATGTTTTATCTTATTATTAGGTTTATTTGGAACAAGAACATGTGTAAGCATACTTTCTCTTCTATGATCTATTATTTGACACACGTTGCTAAAAATGCAACTTTTGCTTGAAAAAATAGCGAAAACCTATGATTTCGGCGATTTTTGACATGACGTCACTTATAACGTCACTGTGACGTTGCAAGGTATGTCTTGAATTTTTTTGTTACCAATGGATTCATGGTCCTAGCTATCCACTAGTTCCACACAAAACAATTTAATGAATACAATATGAATTTGGGGTGGGGAGCGGGAATCACTTAAATTAAAGCAATACTATAAAGTTTTAAAAATGAAGTGCCCCCTGTCACCCATGTCTTTATATTTTTTTTTAGCTTATTTTATATTGGGTTTGTGGGTAGACATTAATACCCTCCAAATGATTTGGCTTAAATATGCTTACTTTTTCTGTTATGCCCATTTGTTGAATTAAATATTAAATTTGGGATCCTGAATTTAATTCCACATGTATTAGTATAGGAAAGCATACATGTCCTTTTTATCCATTTTTGATGGCAAAAGATTTTTTAACAAAATACACTTGAAAACGCTTTTAGATAGTCACATTCCTTCATTTTTTGCTGTTTTTACTATAAACCATTTTTGATCAAAATCTTATAGTATTCAGATACGGGTATGTGCCCAATATTAATGATGATTTCAATTTTAAAGACCCAGACGGGTTTTGACACATACTTATCAAAACCCTTTTGAGTAAACCCTTAAGGAATAAATCTAATGGGTTTCGGTTTTCAGTAAACAAATACCTTTGGTATTCATTCACTAAGGGAAAAAATGCAAAATGAATTTGTTTAGACATTAAAAATTTATGTATTGTTTCTCATTGATTTGTAAGCTTCATATAAACCACACGGAATCGGGGTAAAATATTTTTTTCTCAATTTTATTAACAATTTATTTTTTGTCATATATTTTTAAAAATAAAATCGTATTGTTACAATATGCACGATTAAAGTTTGTTAAGGCTTGGCATCCAAAGACATACGCTTGGCTGAGTGACATTCGCTAAAATGGAGAGCGAATGTTGCTCTCATTGCGTGAAAATCCGTTTCAATGGATGAAAGCGAATGTCACTCGCTCATGTTGTAGTGCTATGATTATTTAATAAACAAACCCAGGAATATTCGGAGCGATCTTCGCTCCAATTCAATCTGAAGTGTAGTGAATGTCGTGAAATTCGTTTAGCGAATGTCGCTTCCCATTGGAGCGAAGTATTCTTGGTAGGGTGAGCGAATGTCACTCTGGCAAGTGAATGTCTTTGGATGCCAAGCCTAACCTCAAATGTGATGACTCGCCCCGAAAAGAGGACTTGGCGACAGAATACTTTTCAAGATACTGGTGAAAATAGGTTGCAAAAAATAAAGAAAATAATAAGAATTTCCAGCATATTTTCTCTTGTAACATTTGATCGCCTTGATCAATTTCGACAAATAAGGTGTCATTTTAAAGCTTAGAAAATGATGTAACAGATGCAATGATAAACTCAAAATTGATATCATCTGCAAAGTCCCCTTTTTTTGGGTGAGTCATCACAAATAGAAAACAAACTTCTCTGCACCACAGTATGTGCATTTATAAAGCATAGCAGATACATCCTTTTTGTAGCTTACAATTTCACTTCAATCTATTATCTATTCCCATGCTAGAAAGTTGTATGTACACATGCTTGATATAGCAGCTATTGATACACTGTAAAAGTAGAAATATTGGTGTGGTTTTTATTTTCGCGAATTTCGCTAGACATGAACTTGCAAAAATAAAAACTCGCAAAAAGAATCTTTTGTACAAGGGGTCTATTGTAATGACATGTAAACCGCCAAATTAAATTCTCGCCATTTTGACTAATTTTGCAAAATCTTGAAAAATGCATTTTTGACGATGAGTAAACAATGATGAATGCCACATTAACCAACCAAATGACAAGAATCTTTGTAGAGTTATAAAATAGATACTGATATGCTGTAAAAGTAGACATTTTCATGTGTTTTATTTTTGTGAATTTCACGAGTAGACATGAAATCGTGAAAATAAAAACTTGCGAAAAGTATCTTTTGTACTAGGGGTCTTCCTGCAAAAATATTGACTTTTACAATAAAAGAGAATTGGTCGTCTGTTCATTTGTGCAGGATTTCTCCATGGCAAAGGGAAGTAGCTTGCAATATATCTGCTATGCATATACTGCCTTTTTACTTAAGTTGGTCAGTTCTGTGAAAGTGACAATTTCCATGTAAAATCAAATTTTCCCAAATGGCCAATCTTTTATAGAGTAAATTTTTCCCACATGGCCAATTTATTATGGAATTTCCAAACATGTCCAATTTTTGAATCATTTCTCATGTTTCTATTTTTGTCCATGTAAAAATCCCTATGTTTGAGGCACACAAAATTTAATTTTGCCTACAAATTTGCCTACGAGTTTTAAATGTAGTATGACAATTCCCACTTTTACAGTCATAAGGGCTGCCTAACAAAGTAAAAATGAAGTAGTGTATTGCTGATATATTGCAAGTTGCTTTCTTTTCCATGGAAAAATCCTGCTCAAATAAAGAGACGATCAATTCTTTTGTATAATTTAATGCTAGGGTCACATAACCACCAGTCATCGACCAGTTTTCTGGAAATCAGAAGTAAGTTCGCAACGGTGAATCATTGGTATAACATCTGTGAATGCTTGCGTTGTCCGGTCAGTCACTGGTTGGCCACTGCGCCGTTGTTGATTGGACCATAACTGAAGACATCGTTAACAAGTAGCAAAGGTTTTAACTCCAAAGTTAAATTCTTGCAGCATAGTTTTCTGGTTGGACAACGCCCGGTCTCCATACGGACACTGTCCGGTCACCGATCGATGTCAAGTCGGTGTCCGCTGAATTTCTACCGAGTATGACGTTGTAACCTAGTCCAAAGGTTGTACGACCAAGGTATCAGGCAGTATCTACTATATCAAATACTGTACATGTACATACAGCTTTCTAGCATGGGAATGGTTTGAAGTGAGATTGTATGCTAATAGGATGTATCTGCTATGCTTTATAAATGCATATACTGCATTTTTACTTAGTGGGGCAGATAAGAAAACCACCCGGGCCCATTGCTGGGTCTGTGGGAGGGGAGATCAGGGGAATGATACTAGTTCTAATAAGGCCAAGAAAAAAAAAGGTTGTCTCAGATACCATTTGCGAAAAAGCTATGCGGTATGCGTTTGTTTTTGTTTTTTTAGGAAATTAGCTATGCGTATGCAATATTTCTCCTTTTTTTTAACGCTCTAAAAGTTTGATCGCCCAATTTACGTGGTTGAAGTGCCCAGTTTCTAAGTACGATCCCACCCGTTTTAACTATGGGAAGTCTTGACAGTTGAAACAAATGACAGCAACCCGGACGGCGATCGATTGCTGGATTACTCTCGATAAAAAAAAAGAGGGAAAGACCAGCGCGTAGCTCTACGTAAATTCATTTTTACATAGCAATGTGCGGAGGTTTCTGAGAAAACCCTTTACTCTTTTTTTTTTGGGGGGGGGGCTAAGTTGAGATCTTGACAAGTCATAGGGGTGAGAAGATGAAATAACCCCGGGGGCACTCACATATGTGGGCAGAATATATATGTCCGGCGGTCAAGACTCCCTTTTTCAGGCCGCCAGGCTGCTCACTAGATCCCATTTTCAGCGTGATTCAGCTCTTTTGACCCCATCTTTGAGGAAAACTAAAAAAATTTAGCTCCAACTGCCAAAATTGCTCCGGAAATGCGAAAATTTTCAGCTCAGGAGGCTACTTTTGGCAAAACTTCCCCTTAAAAATCGGTTTCAAAGGTCAAATTTTTTACAGAAAATCAGTTCACCTGACCCCTATTTCGGCGCTTTGCATCTGACATACCTACCACACCTACCACTTTCAAAATTGAGTGCCCCCCCCCCCAGGTGAAATAACAAGATACTGCAATGAGTCAAGAATGACTTCCTAGTGAAGAAAAAAGACCAGATGACAAGATCCTGGATCAAGATCAAGCCGACTTCATGGGAACAAAAAGATGAGATAGTAAATCCTGGATCTTGTCAAATTGACTTTATTGGGACAAGAGGACAGCGGTGTAACTCAAATGGGCTCAGTGAGTGAACCAGTGAGCACCTGAGCAAGGGGTGATAGGGGGCATCTACAGGGTGCCCTTTTAACTATTTGAGTTCTTGATTACTCTTTTACGAATTAAAGTTAATCGGGCACTTCTTTATGACAGTTTGGGTCATATCTGCAATAGCTGCCATATTTATATTCATTAAATGAGATTGTGATCATGGAAATGAAGCGATACACTACTGGGTTATAATTGCCATGGTCACATATGAAATTTGTGTGGTTTTGATTTTGAAAATCTGCCTTCTAAAAATGCCCCCTGTTGGAAAAATATAACACCTGTTGATAAAACCACAACTCATAAAGTTGAGTTTTGATTTAAAGATTGTGTTGTGGGTTTTTTTTGTAATATGATTTTGGCCCCTAGCTGGTTTTATAAGATTCCATTTGACATAATTGACATCCTACCCATAGTCACAATTCACACAGGCCAGCATTAAATCAGCTCTCCATGACCTTAAGACTCCTAAAGTTCCTGTTATGCATTGGATAAGTTGTTACAGTCAGAAGGATTCAGCCTACCAGGATCAATTGGGGTTCCATGACAGAGCAGCATCCTCCCCAGGTTCACAGTTCACACACAATAAATCAGCTGTCTTTATATCTCCACAATTTAATATCAGCGTCATCTCCACACGATACAAGCAGTCCAGGATCTTTAGGGTTCCATTTGACGCAATTAACATCCTCCCCGTGGGCGCGGTTTACACAGGCAAGCATTTCAAATGATGGTTGATTTATTCTGTCCATTACCGACTCATCCTCTTTGAATATTCGAATGGAGTCATCACCGCAGGCGGTTGCTAGGAGCCCGGTAGTATGGCACCTGTAAGAAGTCAAAAGATCTAGAATTACACTGTCTCTTACTTGATGCCAGTCGTCGGCTGCATCATGATCACATACCGTCCTATCTCACGAAATAAGTGTTTCAAGAAAAATGTGACTTAAAAATTTCCATTCGTAATAAGCTTGAAAAACACCGATTGTGTTATTCACTATCAGGCAAAAGGTGATATCATTACGAAAACACTTCACACTTTTTGATTTAGTAAAAATAAAAATTGGTTATTCAGCCAGCACTGTTATATTTAGCTGTGAACTTATATAGATCAGTATGTTATAAAGAATTTTCGTGTTTACTGTTATATTTAGCTGTGAACTTATAGATCAGTATGTGATAAACAATTTTTGTGTTTTCCAGACGATGTCCATGATAGATCCAGATAGACCTGTATCAGTGTATGCAACGTATTCATTGCCGTATTATAAAACCACGTGATTGCCGTATCGGTGTTTCACATACAGTTCTGGCCTAAGATAGAACCGCATGTGATGTAGTTTTTCATTAATCACATACTGAATTGTGCGAGATAAGTCGAGATAGGACCGTATGTGAAAACATCCCTGTATGCACGGCACGCTTTAGAAAGGGTGTGTCCAAAAAATCCAAAAATTGTCAAAAGGGTGGGGTTCACAGAACTTCCAGTATAAAGGGTGCCTTGATAAAAAGGGTGGGTCTGAAATAAAAAGGGTTGGTTTGCTTTAATACCTGTGACTATTTTGAAATTATTTTGATAAGATCTGAGAATCAGAATGAGCATATCATCATAGTGATATAAGATATTGTCATCATTTATGTTCTCCACATTGCTGAGCTAGGGTTAATCAATGAACCAAAGTGGGATGAATTTAGAATTCAGTACCCCATCAGTATGAAAAACTTTTTTTTTTTTTTTTTTTTAAGGGTGGGTTCAGAGAACTTTCAGTATAAAGGGTGTCTGGGTAAAAAGGGTGGGGTTAAAAAAAAAAATGGTGGGGTTCAAACCCCACTGCATACAGTGAACATTAATTTGAATTTATTGTCATTAATCAAATTTGTTAATTAATATCAAATTAATTAAGTAGAAACTAAATCTGAAATTCTGCAATCTTGAAGAGTTCAACGTCAAAGTATTAATTCCCAATTTTCTCAAAAATGTCAAAAATATGAGATAGAACCGTATTTGATGTAGCCGACGAAGTGATACTGTATCAAAAATGTATTCTCTGTTGGTATTAAAACTGTGAGCAAATGTCTCTCATCAAGTGAATGTCTTTGGATGCAAAGCCTAAACTAAAATCAAAAGACTGGGGCTTGTGTGGTCTAGCAGAACAGAGCAGGACTCGTAATTAGTAGGTCATGAGTTCGAGTCCCGTTAGCGCCAACGAGTTAAATGCCCTTGGGCTCTTAAGACATTCAGTCAAAATCAAAAAGGCTGGGGAGCTTGTATGGTTTAGCGGAACAGAGCAGGACTCGTAATCAGTAGGTTGTGAGTTCAAGCCCTGTTAGCGCCAACGAGTTATACCCATCATGGGCAAGGCATTTAGTCTCCATTGCTTTGTTGACCAGAGCGTTATATGGGTAATTACTAGGAATATAGTCGAGTAGCGCCGTCTAATGGTATATCCATACCAAGGACATGGTAAAAGGCAGACCGTATTCTAATGGTAAAATAATAAATAATTTTAATAAGCGCTTTGACCCGATGTTCAATCGGAAAAAGCGCTATATAAGTGGGACAATTTTTATAAAGACTAAAATAAAAGATACTGTATACAAATATGCAAGCGTACACATTCAACAAATTTCATGACGCACTGCATCAAAAGCAGATCACATCTGGACCAAGTACACAAGTGTGTAAATGTTATAACACATCAATTAAATTGGTTCTTTCAAATGCATGCTAAACATTAAGGTCCATATGCACAAAACTGGACTAAAGTTAGTCCAGGACTAAGTGAAATTTGAATTTGATTAAATAACGCATTTTGAGAGAAAACTAGCAATTTTTGTTTATTGATTGAAACTGAAACTTAACTATTTGATTTATTTTACTGTTTTAGAACATTGCAATTATTTTTAGAACAAAGTCTGGGACTAACTTACTTAGTCCCCGATTAATCCAATTTTTGTTCTTTTTGAAAGAAAATGCTAATGTTCCGCCTCTTTTGTGCATATGGACCTAAGTGTATGAATATACATTACTTTGGGAGAATGTAAAATGAAGGACACAAACTCACTTGATCGCAGTCTTAAAAGTACCTCAAACATAAGTCCTGCCTGATTACACTTTTCACTACGTTGTGCATACAAAAAGGTATCACGCAGGATACAGGGTGTCCCAGAAAAAAAACCTTACAATCTTTGCATGAAATTTTCTTGGATTTAACGAATAATCAGAAAGTCTGTTGCATTTTATGGCCCATGAATAGAATTTTCAGATACCGTTTGGTTCATTTCAGTCGGTAGTGTACAACGAAAGTCATGCTTAATCGAATATTTGGAGGAATTTTTGTCTTGTCCAATTTCAAGATTATTATTGGCCACAAAGTAGGGGTATTTCTGAATGGTATGAAAATGGGTCACTCTGGAAAATTTATCATATCGGTCTTATTTTTACATCATATTTGTTCATTTTTGCAACATAGATATAAAGAGAGCATGCACATAATAAACTAGTAAACATTGTTACGGTAGAATGAGCATATTAATGACAATACTCAATAGAACGTCATTCAAGTGGAACTTACCAAATCATGAAATTGGACCACAAAATTGTACATACAAATATTTGACAAAGCATAACTTTTGTTGTACACTACCGATTGAAATGAAACAAACGGTATCTGAAAGTTTAATTCATGGGCTATAAAATTCAACCTTAATATACTTTCTAATTATCCGTTAAACACAAGAAAATTACACACAAAGATTGTAAGGGTTTTTCTTGGACACCATGTACCCGTATGTTGGATACTTTACAGACTGCATTATGGGATATACAAAAGTAGTCTCTTTATATCAGAATGCATTATGGGAAGGAAAATGTATTTTGGACAGGGATAACATATACTAACATGAACTTTTCAGTGGCTACTTTATCAGTACTTACCAATCAATATCATAGATAGTCCGCGTGTGATAACCTGATAGAGTACAAACACATTTCCATTTCGGTGTGTTGCCATTGGTAACTATACCTGAAAAGACAAAGAAAGTAAGTTAAGTCAAGGTCCGACCAATTGCCTATTTTCCTCTTCTTTTTCTTCTTCAATAGCCTTGAAAATATA
>JXSR01S007825.1:159818-171687 GCA_000969725.1 Ophiothrix spiculata
ATTTTTGACTATACAAGTCTACCAAGTGCTCTTGATTAGGGCTAGGGTTAGGGTATGTTTAGGGTTAGGGTCAGGTCATGGTTGGTGAGTTAGGGTCGCGTCATGGTTTAGTGAGTTACGGTCGGGACATGTTTAGGGTCAATTTTTTGATCGGACCTACAAATATGTATACTTTTCCTAACATTTAAAGCAACTACACAGAGAGCTAGAGGAATAGCTCCAGATTACATAACTGCATCAGAAATGCTTGGCAAAAGTTATTTACAGCTTCACAACATATACTCTATAAACCTTGCTGCAAGCAATCAGACTCTGTTTCCAGATCAGTAGCATATCCCTTGCATTCTATATATACAACATTGTGAACTGTTGGTTTTGTATTGTGTAAGAGACTAGCAATGGTCACATGGTTTATGTGCTTTAATGAGCTGCTTGATGCTTACTTCCAATCTTGATAAAGTAAAGATCTGAAACTGTATCTCCTTTCTATTGAGGATCAGATTGAGGCATCTTCCATATTTGGGTATTTTAACCCCTCATTAGGATGTCTTACCTCCTTATTTGGGTGCCAGCATATATTTTTGACATCTTGAGAATGAACACTCAAAACTCCAGCACACTGGTAGTCGTCTTCATCCTGATCAACTGAAAATAATTAGAATATAGGGAACAAGATAAAGTAAAACTCTTCTTAGTAAACTTGTTAAGGTAGCTCCTGACTGTCATTACAAAAATCTTGTTTCAAATAGAAATATTTTGAAATGGAGTTTCTCAAAACACTTCTACCTAAACTCAGGAGAATGATTGATAACCATGCATGATGATCAATTTTGGTTGGGTAATCTTTTTGGTTAGGCCTAAAAAAATATGTTTGTTTGCCCTCCGCGACCGACCCTTAAATGCCAAAAATTAACATGCACCGGACAATTCCAAAGTAACATTAGTGACCAAAAAATTGAAAAAGTGCACCATTAAATGGCTTCAGAACTTGGCATAAACATTGTATCCACTAGTTTGTTGTTGATAATGGTGCTCATTGGTGGGGCAAAGACATGTACCTGTGTTTAAAAATGAAATTAATTGCCAAAATGAGCTATGACATATAAGAGAATCATGCAAACATTCGTATAACCAAGACAATCCCCCAATTTTGACTATGCAGTAGCCCCAGGGGGGGCATTCGAAAAAAAATTGGTAGGTATGTGAGATCCGCGATATCCAACACAGGGTCTTGCGGAACGGATTTTTAGTCAAAATAGGGTCTATGGAACTGATTTTTTCCCCAATTGAGGTATCAAGAACTGCCTTTTTCCCATACAAATACGACTATTTGAGCTGAAAATCACTCAAAATTAGCTTGAAAACATAGTAAAACACATTTTTGAGTCATTTTCTTTGAAAATGGGGTCTTCAGAACTGAAGTTATCTTGAAAAGAGCATCTTGGGGAGCGGAAGAGGAGGCTTGAAAAGGGGGTCTTGAGGGCGGCACATACCCATACCTCTCGTCAATGTAAGTATTGTTTCGGGCTCTCAATATTGTTCAATTTAGTTTATACCATGTCTGGTACTCTCTGAATCAAACTAAAATCCCAGTGCAAACAGAGCCCTTGAGTTCTCGGCTGACTCTTGCTGAAATTCCAGCAAAGATATTTGATGGCTTTTAACTGACTTTTCTAACTGTACAAAACCCCATAGAAGAAAACAAACCAGGAACTTCCATGTGTGGACATTAACCTGAAGGCAGTTTCAAACAAGCCAACTTATCTATGCCTCCCGTTGACGCCAGTGCAACATGCAATGATATATATAGCTTTAAATTTGTTGAGTGTAAATTTTCACTAGATTAAAATCCCAGAGTTTTACTTAAAAAAATACATACATCACATGTATATAATATTGATATGAACATGATGAAAAGATTATTTTACTATACCATATAACATATATCGGAATTTATTGTGAAAAAAAAACTGATTTTTTTGAGCTGAAAATTACCACACTATCAAAATTTAGTGAAGTTTACTCTACACAAAGGGCATAGAACATTGAGAGAGTGTAAAAATGTGCCTCTTGGTAATGTTTACAATCTCAAGTTTGGAAGTAAAAGTGTGCCTTTGGTCATTATCAGACAAATTGATTGAGTTGTGGTTAATATCATAGATCTATGTTTAGATATTCAATTCAATTGGGAGTCATCAAGTCTTAGCCAGAAAAGCTAGTTCCCTTTCTTCCCTTTCGCCCAGGCACCGCGCTCATTGCTGGGTCCGTGGGAGGGGAGATCAGGGGAACGATACTAGTTCTAACTATGCAGTAAGTGCTCTTCACATGTCAAAGATTTTCTCCTTACCTTCCCATACCCAAACACTCTTATCCCGACTGCAAGTCGCCAGGTACTCCCCGGATTTTGACCATGCTGCACTTTTCACCTCGTTTTCATGGCCTTCTAACGTCGCCAAGCATTCAAACTCTCCCTCCTTCTTATCCCATATACACGTTGTTGCATCAAAACTCGCCGACGCGAGAAGATTGCCGCACGGTGACCATGTGACTCTGCGGATTGTTCTCGTATGGCTGTCTTCGAGGACTGTTTTGCAGACCCAGTTACTTCCTGAAATGAAATAATTGAGATCATCTTAAAGGATATAAAGTATGTGGGATTCCCCAAGGTTCTTTACTTGGTTCTAAGGTGTGTGGGGTTCCCCAAGGTGCTTTATTTCTCCCCCTGTATAAGGTAAGTGGGGTTACCCAAGGTTCTATTTAACTGAACTGGTACTACATATCTAATGAATGTTGGGTCCCCTAGGTTCCTTACTTGGTCCTCTGTATAAGGTATGTGGAGTTCTTCAAAGGTCTATACTTAGTCCTATGTATAATGTTTATTGGGTTCCTAGAGGCTCTTTACTTGGTCCATTACATGTGTATAAGATATGTGGGGTTCCCCAAGTTTCTATACTTGGTCCAATGTACAAGGTATATAGGGTCCGTAAGGTTCTATACTTGGTCCTATGTATAAGGTATGTGGGTTTCCCTAAGATTCTATACTTGGTCCTAAGTTATGTGGGGCTCCCCAGGTTATATACTTGGTCCTAAATGTATGTATGAGGGGGTATCAAAAAATTTTAAACTTTACCCAGAAGAAATGGTGCCAGGAACGAAATTTCATTACATGAGATATTTTTGGCATCTTTGCATAGTCGATGTGCAAAGTAACACATTTCTCCACTTTTTAAGTGATTGTCTACAGACCGTTATTGTACGGATCCTCTCTTTTGAAAAAATCTGATTTTATATCAACATTTTCAGGTCGGCCATGTTTTATTACACCATTGTGACGTCATTCATGGACCGATTTCCATAATTTTTGTATCAATGGACAGAGGAAACCCTACTCGTTACTATGGTATCAAACAACTAAACTTCGGTGGTGCCAATAAGATTTACTGGGCCCTGTAACCTTTCAAATGCAGGGACTTAGACCTAGGTCAAACGAACGACGACGTCACATTTACTACAATAAATTCAATGTAGTACTTAATTACGACATTGGATTATCACCATCATCAAATGAGGTCACATGAATTACGACATCGCATTAACTACGAGATGGGATTATCACATTCATCTCACTGTATTTCATATAGCAGTTATACATGATTACAACGACGACATGCGGTCATACAGGTTTTTACTGCAGAACTTAACCCTCTACTACAATAAATTCCAACTCAACGACGGAAATTCTCATCGTTCACTTTTTCTAATGCGACGATGACATTATTGTAATAAATTCCGGTCACACGAATTACGACAGCAAAATTTATTGTAGTAAATGCGATGTCGTCGTTCGTTTGACCCCGGCCTTAATTACGCCGCATGTCTCAATTTCCTCAATGCAGCTTATGTTTTTTAAGTGGGTAGGTAGATGATGTCAATCACCACCTGTAAAGAAAGTAAAACTACTTATGAGACAATATCTGAACCATACTGTAAAGTCAAGTGACTATTCTGACAAAATTTCATTCATATAGCTCAATCCCTTCTTGGTAAAGTTTAAAACTTTTTGACACCCCCTTGTATGTGGCTGATATGAGGTTCCAAAGGTTCTATCAGATGGTAGGGATGGTGGGAAATAATACTTGCCTTCCTTTCCCCAAATTCGTATGACTTTATCTCCGCCACAACTTGCTAGTAGGGTTCCTTGTGGATTCCATGCGGCATGCCACACACGGTCCTGATGACCAGATAATGTCCCTACTTGTTCTATCTGCCCTGCCATCTGCATAAATATTTAAAAAAATACATGTAATTTTGACTGACACAGGGTTCATGAAGAGTTGCAAGAATCTAAATGGATTCTTAAGAGTTACAAGAATCCATTTAGATTCTTGCAAAAGAATTCTGTGAGAATCCCAAGATTCTCTTGCATTTGATCTAATGTGCAATTTGGACAATATTAGGAGAATCTACATGGATTCTCAGGAGAATCTACCTTAGATTGACTTGTCAGTCCATACTTTCTTTCTTCCAGGAGCTCCCGCCAGTTTAGGCACACCAACAAAACGTTACATAGTAAAAGTCAGTTAAAAATCCATATAACATCAAAACAGTCACACCACCACCACCACACAAAACCAGTTCAAATCGTAGATCTTTCTAAGAGTCATCACAATGAAAAAATATCAAATTGATAATGTCCATTATGTTGCTGAATGCTGATGCTCATTTGAAAAAATCAGTTCGATGAAAACACAATATAAATTATAATCATGTGCAGCAATAACATCAAAAATTCATTAGGGTGCATCAGACGCCCTCATGTCATACATATTTTTTCTACCTAGTCTTAGAATGTTCCATTTGGCTAGAAAACACGCTGTGTAAAGTTTGAAAAAAATTAGAGGCGGTCTAGGGGGACCACGGTGGCATTAAAGTTAAGGTATTGAAATTGCCTGCTTACATATGGTAGCTATTTATTATTACCTCCAGAATCCTCACTCAGAAACTCACAAAGGAATAGCTGCCATATGTGGTATTGTAAATAATGACTCTGAATGTTTCATGGGATATACAATTACCTTGAATTACCCAAAATGACCCAAGATGACCGAGGGTCAACTTTTTGAACACTGTTGAGATTTGACCTCAAATGACCTTTGACCTTAAATGACCTTGACCTGACCCCTTAGAAGACTCATGGTGCCAAAATGCTTTATCAATAGTGATAATTAATGATCAATGAAAGCACTTCAGATCGTTCATGCAGTTAGCCTTAAGTAGGCAATTATTGGTTTTCTAGCTCTTTTCAATGCCTAAACAACAAGATCATTATTCAGCTTGAAATTTTTTATCACTTGTGATAATAAATGATCAGTAGAAGAATTAGACCAGACAAAATGAATTGCAGTGATTTTTCAAAGCATATGTCACTGAACTCAACCAAGCAGCTATTGTATTTTGTATTGAGTTATGCTATAGAAAACACAATAGCTGCCTTTTGCATATTTCAAAACTAATGGCATGTATAAAAACTGCCACGTGGCCCCCCTAAACGAATTTCGTTTTTGATTAAATTTGGCACAGGTATTTTTATCAAGCATTGGAACAATTGTATACTAGGTAGAAGTTTACTAGAAGCTTTTTTAAAAACCATGGGGCGTTTGATGCACCCTAATGTACAGTGCAAATTAAGAGTTAAAATTTAAAAGAAAAAAGATTGAATGCTCAGTGGTTCGTCAACAAATCAATGCTCAATTATCATAGTATGAGTCCTTGCAAAAGAGCAGCTAATTTGTATGAGTCCGTACATCACACAGAATAGAATTAATAGGGTGAAGAAACAGTTATTTTTGATGGCAAGAAATATCAACCATAATGGCACTGCGTCTAGTGTGGGGACAATAACACAATGATCTTGCAATTGGTTCTATCTCCCAAGACAATTTGGCAAAGTCTTTATCAATATGATGAAGATTTGGATGCGTCGAGTCCATAATCAACTGAAATAATAGTTGTTCATCATTGAGAATTTTAACAACAGTTTCTTCAGAGTAATGTTGCAGGAGACAGCATTTGAGCTTGTTTAGATAGAATTTCCTGGAGGATTCAAGCACTTTAAATCTCAAAATAAAGTGGATTTTATCTTCCGCTTCCGCCCTGCACATATTAAGACATGTCACTGGGTTTTACTCAAATTGGTTGAATTTTGCTCTATTGGCTTGCAAAACATATAAAGAAATGGAGAAATACGCATCGTACACTAGAACATTAATAACAATAAGACAAATCACAAACAGGCCAGGATTTCATTTAATTAGAAAAAAATCCTGGCCGAACAGGGACTCGAACCCGGGACCTCTCGCTTGCAGCGCGAGCGCTCTACCACTGAGCTATTCGGCCTCTCAGATAAACCGAGAGTTTTAATAACCAAATACCGTGGCAGTAGGTTCCGGTACAACACAAACATATAAACAGTATTATACGAGACAACCCATAGTTCAGGAGCATTCCTGCTGCAACCATCTATCTAATATACTATATATATATCTAAAGTTGGGAGATAGATGAACTGAACATAGGTACAAGGATATGCAAAACATAGGTACCAGTCAGGATTCTTGCCTTTATGATTTACATGAATTAACATATGATTTACATGAATATGGACTGACTGGGCTCCATTGACTTAATTGATGCCAATGGTTAATTTTGCCAATTTTTTGAAGTCTCATTTTGAACAACTCGCATCATGAAAAATATGGGGAATTATGTGCTCTTGCACTCCTTAGTGAGTTGCTTAATTAGCCATAGTAGTTAAGGAGTTAACCAAACATAAACTTGTGAAAAATCATGATTATTTTTATGTAAACAAACACCTAATTAATTAAAAAATGCATGATCAAAGTGACGCGAGGCAAATTCTAGATCCGACACGTTTCCTTACTAAGGTAAGGATACGCTCAAGTCCATAGGGATTGTATAGTCGACTCATGGGTTTCAAAAAAATTTTCATCAATTTTTGGTAAACTAATTTGACATGCAAGACCCTAACTTGCACTTAAATGATCCATAATGCCTTTGGAATACTACCGTAAAAAATTTATAACACTAAACTAATTTTTAAATCAACTTTTGGCAACTTTTTTGTAAAAGCACATTGTGGCCGCCATCTTGGATTTTGACCAACTTTTATCAGGGGCAGCGTATGCCTGGAATTCTTTGCCACCAACAATAAGGGCTCAAATGGAAGTAATGACTATGGGCCAATTTCAGTCAAAAATTAAAGAAATTTAGGCCTACTTACACTTGCTTGTTTCTGTGTGTATAAAATAATATCTTTGTAATTTTGTAACTATAATACTATATGTGTGGTGCTCTGGCAAAATGAGCGGAAAGTCGCGATTTTCAAAATTGAGTTTATGACATATTCTAATTCTCTATAACCTCAGCTTTCGAATGATATGTAATATGCCATACTTTCTTTTTACAATTTTCATTTAGAGATCGAAATACAAGACAGTCCACTCAAAATCTGGCAGTAACAAATTGTCGCAAATCGATTCTAAAGTTACTGATTACTATAGTGTATAATAACAAAACGCAATCAATAACCCGTGAATAATTGCACTTCCCGGCATAATTGACCTTCAAAACGTCAGGTTTATATTAAAACCTATACATTAATGTGTTTTATGTCAAAAAACGAATTATGATCTTTTCACCATATTTTTACTTTAGCTGCCATTTATTCAAAATCTTCAATCGCGACTTTCCGCTCATTATGCCAGAGCACCACACATATGTTATTATCTTGTAGCAACCCATAACTTGCATGTATTTATTCATACTTATTTGTATCTTATTGTTAATACTTTATAATATCTTGTAAATAGTGTATGATATATATCTTTCATTAATACATACATTCTATATAATGAGGGCCTGGTTGAAAAGCAGTGCTTGTCACTGAACCAGTAAAACCCTCAATAAAGAAAGAATAAATAAATAAATAAATAAATATCAAAACAAGTGGAACTCAAGTTTACGTGATGCGTAAAATATGTCCCCGCTGAATGTGGAGATCAGTAATGCACATTGAGAACCTTAATCTTTGAAATCAGACAAAGTTGAAAATTTGACCCCAACGGAAAGGTCGGACGACGAGGTCACCATTGACACTTTTGATCGCTGATCCAAGACGAACAATTTGACACCCAAATCTATGAAATCGGACAAAGTTGAAAATTTGACCCCAACGGAAAGGTCGGACGACAAGGTCACCATTGACACTTTTGATCGCTGGTCCAAGACAAACAATTTGACACCTAAATCATTGAAATCGGACAAAGTTGAAAAATACAAAAAAAATTCCAACTGAATTATGCAAATTAGGTACTTAATTAGCATATTTCCCGCTCAAAATTGCAGCTGGCACAAGCGCAGCTCTAGTCTAGTCCCATCTACCCACCAAATTTCATGAATGCAGGGTACACGGTTTGCAAAATATGCTATATAAACTATTTTATGCATAAATTATGTAAATTAGGTACTTAATTATCATATTTTGTGGCATAATTGTTGCTAGATCCAGTTCGGCTCCAGGCCTACCCAGCCACCAAATATCATTAACGTAGGGCATGCGGTTTCCGAGATTTGCTCTGGACATTGTAGGTCAACATTTGGGTTAACATTTTCATCACGGACACACAGACGGACGGACACACAGATGGACACACGGATGGAGCCCATTTTATGGTCCCCATCCCGAACTCGTTTAAAAATGCATTTAAACTCAACTGAAGCTTATATTGGCCTGTTATGTTAAATACTAATGAGAATATACTGGCATACTTTTGGTCAATTTATATGCTCTCTGAAAGAAATATTGACTTGTGAAATTTGTCTAGACTATAGAACTTTTAGAAGGTCAAGAATTTGATTTTCTCCATATATACAGTAGCTAGGTAAACAAAAAATTAAAAGTTTTTTTGATAATTATGAAATTATACATTTCATTTTGTAGAGCCTATTGAAAGAAATCTAACAAGCCATAAATGAGCTCTTTGAGACTTGTGGTTGCAGAGATACATCAAATTTTATTGATGGAATTTTTGGGCCCTATAACAACAGAAAAAGTGTGCAAAAAGAGGGTGATTAAGTCAAATTTCATGAAAAATAAGGCTTTCAGTCAAAATCTAAATGGATCCAAGAAAATACTATAGATTGAGAATATTAAAAATGATTTCTTTTTTAAGATTAAAAGATATAGTTTTACATAATGAGGGGGATATTTTGCTCAAATCTGGGTCCGAAGTGCGCCACCATTGGTGATGTATTTACCAGTAACTATATTCTGTCGGACGCAGTTGTTGAATTTGGCGTACTCAGTCCTTGTTACTGGAGTGAAACTTACTATGGAGTGAACCAATATTTCCACAATATTTTATGTTTCCGCTCTGATTCATTAATATTTACATACAATAAAGATGAAAGACACATTTTTGAATATATGACAAAGAAAGTGGTTGATACAAAAATTAATTTAGCTGAAAAATGTAAATTTTGTAGACTTTTTCATTGACCTCCAATGCAATGTTTCACGCCAGGGAGTAACATGGAACAGCCACAATTGACCAATCAGAGAACAGCATCCTATTAATCATGTTAATCTAGTCTGTGACATCAGTGCGTCCCACAGAATATACAGCGCGAGTGCGTTTGGCTCCAACTTGGGAGCGTTGTGCAGTATCAAACACAGATACAGATACAGTGCTGCGGAATGCCGAGTGTGTATTTCAGATGGAAATACACACCCGGAGCCGGGTCATGACATTGGGGTGTACTTTAAGCTTACTCTGCATGCAGGTTCACAATGCAATGGTTCAGTAAGCTTAAACAACGATAAAATTGATAATGTCTTTGAGGTAAATGCAGCTGTAAATGTAATACGTACCGTATTGTCTTCATGTATAGTTGACACAATCAAAGTTGTCGTTTCTCATTCAGATTTTGGATAATCATATGAAATCATGAAATCAGTGCAGTGTTCAGCCAGGGCTCTGACACCGGCATTTCGCTGGCACTCAATAACGGCAGTCGTTCATTACTAAAATAGGAAGAAGCTGCGGCGAACCAAGATGGCGACTGACGCAATCATGGGGAAGAAAAAAGTGTTCTGGAACAACTTGCTGAGAAGTTTTTCGGTGAGTGACGTAAATCCTGAACGCAGTCACGGCGCAGCATAGAGCGCAGCCTTTGATATTTCATTCATGATTGTTTATTTACTACGATGAATTAGAATTGTAGCACCAACGCAGATTCGCAACGCGGTAAGTGCTTCAAAAGCCAAGATGGCGGCGCACATATACTGTGTCACTTTAAAAATGTGTCAGTCATTTCCCAATCTTATATATTCCCTGGTTCAGCTTCAGCAGCTCTTCCGTGCGCTGCACTGACTTGTAATTTTGGACAGGAGAACTCAAAAGTCAGGTCAACTCAAATATAGGCAGCCGTGCCGCCATATTGTGTATACAGGAGCATTTTTATATGTTTGGTTTTTTTTAACGTTGGCATGTTGCACCTATTTGTTATATATTTTTTTTGATTTCATGCCTATCTTTAAATTTAATTCATTTCCTTTTTTTATTCCTACTCACTATGGCTATGCCACAAAAGATATGCCTTTGATCTCTCCAAATGCCCCAGCCTGTCGGAGTGCGGGCCTCATAATGGAAAAGTACTGTGCATCTGCTCATAAGCACGGCGAGACTGCTATTAATTTGGCAGTCGCTGTTCTATCTTCTGTCACTATGATTTTATTTTGATAAAATGTTAATGCCTTCGCCGGTATTGTCATCTTTAAAGTATACTTTATCATAAAAATCTTACTTCAAAAAATTTTCTTATTAAGAAGTGCCCGCGTTTTTTACCTAAAATATCCTCAAAAATCTGTTTTTCAATGGCAAAATGGTCATTTTCAGGCAAAATGGTCATTTTCAGCCATTAGGAAGGGACTTGTCGCTGTAAATGAAACCGCCAATTAGCCTGTCTGCTCTTTTTCGATTGCCTTCGGATGGATCATGAATATTCAGAAGACGAGCTTTCTAATGATATAAAATATGTCCTGATTGGTTATGAAGAGCTGCCCGCGTTTTTGCTGTCTTCTCGGATATCAGAAAACAATCAGATGGAACGAAATTTAGTGTAAAGAGATATGCTGTGCTCATGCAAGCATGTCTGTGTAAACAAAACTTGTTCAGTGTATATGGAGCAGCGTTGAAATATTTATTGCTCATCATCAGGCTAGAAGTTTTTTAATATGGGTACACCCGTATAGATTGATTGATTTAGATTTTCGATATCCCGCAGTGAGAAAAATTACAGTTTAAAAAGTGAGTTTCGCGAAAAAATCATTTTTTACTATTCTTGCGAGAATATACGAGATTTTTTTATCGGTTAATTTATGTTTGGTATCAGTTCACGGATAGCTAACACAATATGGTAGTTACAAAATCCCCCTCTCACGTTTTGCTGTAATCATGGATAATCGGGATTACCCCACCTTCCCCTACGCAAATGTGATGGAAGGCCGCTTTTGAATCAAGAAATCATAGGTAAAATACAACATTTGAACTAAGGTTTCTGTTGAGACTGTTTTTTCATGTCGACATGTCGCAAAAATGTGTTGCCGACGTCGACATAATGTCGACATAAAGTTGATATCAATTGGGGAAAAACGAAACTTGTTTGAATACCGTTTAAGACGTAGATTTATCCTTATGATCATAGGCGGCGGACCCGGGGGGGGACAGGGGGACACGTCCCCCCCTAAATTTCACGTGGGGGGGACGGACCCCCTCAAAAAATAAAGAAG
>JXSR01S007827.1:5512-20873 GCA_000969725.1 Ophiothrix spiculata
TTCAGCATTATTCCCAAAATTTTCCCCATGCATTTTGAGATTTTTGCATCATTTTAAGTATTAGCGGTAATAATGACAGTATGCAAAGTTTCTTAATCAAATTCAAACCCTTTATATCAAAATATTTAGATATTCTTTTATTTCTAATTATCGTTGTCGTTAACGATAAATACTGCCCTCTATAATTGAATTTAAAAAATTGGCCTTTTAAGAAGATCTAATGCACAAATTCAAACTTCTTTTGATTTATCTGCAATCTATGGTGTGAAAGGAATGTTTTACAATCGAATCTTTGGTTCTTTCTTGATCTATAGAATCAATTAATACGTGTAAAGAATAGCCTTCATACCCAAGATCAACAAACAAATAAAATTAAAATTTTTGACTTTTTTGAAGGTTTTCATCAAAATTTTCCCGTTATTTTCTAGCATATGAAGTGTAAATCATCCAGAAATAAAATTTTGTCCAATACCCTTTAAATCAAACACACCAACATAAGTCTGCTTCTGTATGTGTGGTCAATCTGTCTCTGTTTGTATTCCAACAGTCTGCTGGAATCAAAACATTGACTTTATGCAAGGGATTTCCTCGTTCCTGTGGATTTTCCCATTGATCTACATATGTACATCAATGTTCTATGCAAGTACCACGTGATTCAAAAAAAAATGGGGACTGATTAAAACTGATTTTGACCTTGATAAAAGCACCAAATCATAATTTTCTTGTTATTGTAGTAAAGCAGATTAAATAAGCTTTCAAATGCAGAATCGAAAAAGATATGACCAATTTTGTGAGCACTTTTAGCTATTATCATAATGCCATAACCTGTAATTGTGATATGTAATATCTTGCTTAACTGTGTAAATCCCATTGGAATGGAAGAAAAAGAGACGTACTTACAAAATTTGTCATATCTTTTTTATTTTTCATCCGATTTCCATCATTTTTTCTGCATTTGAAAGCTTATTAAATTTGCTTTACTATGCTAAATGCAAAATTATGATTTGGTGCTTTTATCAAGGTCAAAATCAGTTTTAATCCGTGCACAATTTTTTTGATACACGTGGTATGTAAAGTTGATGACATAAGGTTTGGCATCCAAAGATACTCGCTCACCCATGGCCGCGATATGGCAGAATTCAATTTTGTCGTTTCGAGAAAAAGGCACTTAAAGTTTGAGTCACTGCCTTTTTTGATATTAAAATATAAAAATATGATTCAAAATAATGCAAGATACAATTATATCTTTTATCATATGCCTTTTTACCTGAAATATGATAAATTATTTTAAAGATATCAATGATTTTATGAAGTTACTTTGTTTTGTCATTTAAAGGTGCAATTCATGATTTTGATGTGACAAAAACCTTGTCTCTTTTCTAGCTAAATAAAAAGTAGAGTACACTATAAATATATACTGAAAATGTCACTTGATTCCGACCATTCGTTTCCAAGTTACGAGCTTTTCAGCATTTTGGAAATCTCCATAGTCTACTGTGTTGTAATTACTGTAGGGGCCCCAACAATAATTAGAAAAGGACACATTTTCTCACTTTTCTCAAAAATGCATGCACATATGAAAGAATGGTTTGGGATCGTAACATATACCAGTTAACGATTCTTATAAGCTAAAAAAATTCAATTTTGGTAGAGATGACCTTGAGGGTGAAGAGTGGATCATGACTTGCCCCTTTAAATCTGATCCCGACTTGAATATAGGAGAAAATAAATCAGGCTTCTATCTTGTTCTGTTAGTATTTGCATGATAAAACAGCTTATATTTATGTTTTTGTATGCATATTTATTGCTTTAAAACCAAAATAAAACCGAATAGAGCACCTCCTTCTAATTTCCACCATTATATAATGAACACACTTTATAATGGCAAGTCAGCGTATCTCAGACATACGTTGTTTTGCCAAATTAAGAACGCCACATTCAGTGCAAAACTTGAGATACAAAAAGATACGTCACTGTAACTTGAGATACAAAAATCGAGGGGGAAAATCGAAAAAAATGCTGAGATACGTGCTACTATCTCCAAAACGTTATGAATTTATAAGCTGGGACTTTAAGAAATGAAAATAGTGCCCTTGATATACTATAAATTGTTTTTATCTCAAAACATTTGAGCAAAACATCTGAGCGAATATCACAAGCGAATGTTTCTCGGGTGCGCAAATATCTTTGGACATAGAGCCCTACTGTTTTTTCTACCAATATCATATTTTGTGAATTAAAACTCTTGTCACAGTGGAATGTTCCTGGAATTTTTTTGGGGGTGGAAAGAGGGTGGATTTTAAAGTTTTAGAATTTGATAGTATTTCCGTTCTGGCTTATTACACCAAATTGTTTTCCATTTTCCTCCCCAGTGGACATGATTTTTGTCTTTTGATTTGAGGACATCTTGTTGTTGTAAAGTTAAAGGGGCAATCCGTGATCCACTTTTCATCCTCAAGGTCACCTCTATCAAAATTGAGTTTTTCTGCTACAAAGATCGAATCCTTGATTGGTATATGTTACAATGCGCCAAACCATTCTTTTAAATATGCTTGCATTTAGAATCAAGAGCTACACATCTGTAATTCCGTATACTATTTACCCGTTAAGAGACCATGCAAAATTATATACGTAATCATCATGACACATTGAGTTATTCCACTTGAAAACAACACCCCTCTGTAGAAGATTCTGGAATTCCAACCAAAATCAGTAATTTATGCATTCCAAACCTTAACATTTTTAAGAAGAATATTGAGGAGGATATGAAATTCCAACCAAATTTACACTTTCTGTCATTTCAAATCAAAATCCAGACATTTTTGATACGAATGGTAAGCTATCACAGCAAATTCTTGTATTTTACTCAAATCACAGCAATTTCAGAACAAAAATCCAAAATCCACCGATAATTTCAGCTGGAATATACACTGAGTCCATGATCTTACAAGCTTCCAGGGTGGTTATGGATTTCAAATGGAATCGCCATGATCTTACAAGCTTCCAGAGGGGTTATGGATTTCAAATGGAATTGCCATGATCTTACAAGCTTCCAGAGGGGTTATGGATTTCAAATGGAGTCACCAATAATCAGACTCTTACACTTTGCTTTCCTTGACGCCTTGGCTCCATGGGTACTCCCTTTCAGCAACTGGGATGCCATTGCCTTTATACAGTGGAAGAAACTGACATAGTGATACCTCCATCATCTCCCGCTGTCCACATATAGGATGGTCCTCGTTGCAGAACCATGGAGCGCATTTACCGATGAAACACAAATTACCATCTAAACACAAAATAAAAAGAGAGAATTCAAGAAGTAATAAGGCCAAAAAATAACTTTGGCTCAGGTTCCTTTGGCTCAAAAACCTAAGCGCTATGCAGGTGTTTTTTTTTAAGTAATTTTTTCAAAATTCCATTTTTAGGTCAATATTTTTTTAACAGCCGCGAAGCAGCCAAATTTTCTTCATATTTTTCTCTCGATGTAAAAAAAGCCAAAAAATCTCTTGAAAACCTTTTTAAAAATGCAATGCGGTAAAATGTGAATTTTTAACCCTACGCGCACGAGAACCTGAGACAAAGCTCCTTTTTTTTCTTGAACTAATTGAGAAATACACCCAGCACAACACTCAAAAACACATAATTTCATTACAATATACTTTACTTTCCTTTCCTTTCAAGGATTTTCAATCAAATTTATTCAAACTCATTTGTCATGCAAAATTGATGACATGCATGTTTGGTACTAGTTAAAGCATTTCCATACAAATAATTCACATATTTGCCACCAATGTTATTTATCTATTTTTCAACAATCTCACTGTCCAGTATACACAACCAACAACCAAAAAAAGGTTTCACCAGGTTTTATTAAAGTATCAATTTCTTATATGAGTAAGACTAAAAAGCCCTATTTTTTTGTAATTTTGCAGTCAGCGTCCCATTTGCAGTAACACCAAAACATACGGTTGTTAATTCAAGATATTTAGGTTACAAGGCTTGTGTAGTTTTCAGCAACATTTCCCAAAAATCGGAGCGTTTTAATTAAGTTTAGCACTACACATATTTATTGCCCACATGGAACGTTCTCACTGGATCACCCAGTTGGTATGGCTGTATTGTCTGTCTCATGTTGTCAGCACAAAGTGTACCAGGTGAGAGATAAATTTGTGTATTATTGAAGTCATTAAATTTCCTACTTAGGCCAAAAAAAAATAATTGTTTGATTGGCGTAACATAGAAAATAAAATAGGGTAGGTAGGTCGGATTTTTTTTTTTTAGTATTTTTTTTTTATTTTCTAAGTCTATGTTTCACATACAAGAACACAATATATATGGCACATATACAAAAACATCTTCACTTTTTCTGTAACACATCTTTTATTTGTCATTTTGAATGTCCTACAAGCCATATCTTGGGCTCCCATGAATCGATTCCCATTAAATTTGGGATTTGGAGGTTTTTTACCATGCTCAAAAAAAAAAAATATCTAGGGTCGGTGGTAAAATTAGGGTAGGTCGGGTTACGCCAATCAAACAATTTTTTTTTTAGGCCTTATCATGACATTTTGAACACAACTAATGAGAGGAGTAAACAAACACATCACCTCGCATAATACAAAAGATTTTTCTTTTCACGCAATCGCCACGTCAAACAACCAAACAAGATACCCGCAGTACATAGTTGCATACGCTCTCATCATACGCACCCTGCAGATTTGATTTGTAGGAAATTTAATGATTCCAATAATAGTGTTGCAAATTGAACGGTACGTACCTCTCAGGATTTCTACCACTATGTATAAATGTCCACTCATATATAATGAGCTTGAAGGTCAAGTTGATCCCTAGAGATGAGGATGTGATCAGAAACTCCCTCTATTGTTTTCAAACAAGTTTGAGTTTTAGATGTTCATTTAGAAGTGTAATTTTATGCACGTTGACATATATTTCCACCTGTAGCACAAAATGAAGTTTGCTACATTTACGACTCATTTGAGATGAAAAGTCACATATTACCTTTGTTTGTGAAGAACGTCTTGAGTAACTCCTCGTCCTTAGATTTTTCTAGCAACTCTTTAGTCATGTTGATAACTCGACCGGCACACGGAGGAACTCGACGGAAGTTTAAGACCCTGAAACAAAGGACATGAAAACAAAAACCATTAAAAGTAATACAGATGTTGTGTTTGTTACATCAAAAAATTAACCAATGAAAAACAATACGTCGATCCTGGGTTTTCACCCGGAAGTCAATCTTTACCGAAATTGTAGCCCAAACACAGTTTTGCCTGTAAAACTAATAAGCCGTGACATTAGCTCCTCCAATTCATATACTTAAAATCGGCAATTTGAATTGTTGTTTGGAATGGGTGGTAGTGCACATCATTTCTATTTGGGTACATCGTTATACGCTTTATCAGTGCATTGTGGGATTATATTTCGGTAAAGATTGATTTCCGGTTGGGAAACCCAGGATCGACGTATTAATCCTTAAACATTTCATGAACTACCATAGTCATGATAGTGTAGTGGTTAGGTATCTTGGGATCTTACCTTATAAGCATTTGGCTTAGATACGATTCCCGGGAACCTGAAAAGTCATTTCTTGGTCTTCCGGTCCCCACATGAGGTGTTTAGAGTTGGGTATAAATACTCCATGAGAGATCGCACTTTAGATAGAGGTTAACCATCTGTCCCATTTACATAAAAGTCATTAATGATGGCATGTCATTAGGTGGGTATGCTAAAAAGGTGGTGTTGTTACATTTTTTCGTGGGTTCTCGAACTTAATTTGATGTACATTCACTAATCCTTAACCTTTTGACTTGTTTAATGTCTCATTTGAAAGCTTACACTTTTTGCTATCTGTGGTAGTAATTTGGCTTCCATGGGTTACATAATTTAAGAGAGACAATGTTTTGAACTTGGTAGTACAAGGGTGGTGGTGCCTAAGGATGCGGTGCCTACGGATGCGGTAGATACCCAAATTGAGACAATATCGCCATTTTGGAAGGTTTGACACTGCTGGAACATTCACAAATGGATTCTGTGACCTCAAATACATACAGATAGTCACCAACATGGCTAAAATTTGGTATATAATTATAGTAATTGTCAAATTTATCATTTTTAGACCTTCCTCAGACCCCTTCCCCCCTCAAATCATTTTTTTGGGCAGAACTTACTCATTTTTTGTCCGATTTTGACAAATTTGGTGTCAAAATGTTCAGGGGATCAAGCTGCATCAAATAAGATTTAAGACAGAATTATTTGAAATGTGCCATTTTCTCCCCTTGTATAGCCCGCCTCTAATTAATTGAAGGTCATTAACACCAAGACCCTAAGGGTTCTGTTTCAAGTTTAATGCATCACAGTAACTATTAAAGTGTTTAAAACATATCCTGAAAAAATGAACTATTTACCATTAATCATTCCAATTTATGACTTGTTTTAGTAAAAACGGGCAATTTTGAGTAAAACACATTTGAAAATTACAGTTTGCATTGCGGTCTATGGAGTATTTAACCTTAATTAGTCCATTATGCCAAAACAAAAGTGATATTTGGCTAAAAAGTTACTTGAATTGAAAGAGATCAATAATATCAACATCATATCAAACAATTGTTTTTTTGACCATATAAACCATGTAACACATTTTTGACCCACCTCATGAAATGCCACCTAATGTACATTTAATCACAAGCCGCGTTCAGACGGTCGGACTTAAGTTGCTTATGACCGGTCATAACTTGTATCGGTATTACTGCCCTAGCACGACTAAAGGACGTAAGTGACATGTTTTACGAAATGCCGTTTTATTCAGTATCGTAGTGGTTATGTAACTTCCCCAGTAACTGGTTTACGCACATTCCTTGACATCGGTGTATGCTATACTTTTATATGGTGATCAGTTCGATCATGGTTCAAAATCAGAAAGCGTGAACTAGTTGTTAGAGTGATAATCGGATTACACGTAACACTTCGAGACTGAATTTACCGGTAACAACTGGTAGCGCTATCATTTTCTACTCCAAAGAATTCAAATGAGCCAATTGAATACAATGGCATGCTCTGCCGCACATATAACAGGGTACTCAACAACGGAATAAAGCTCATTATACTCATTTGCATTCTTATGACCGGACTTATGTCTGGTCTTCATCGGGTATAAATGCGTCGGATATAAGTCGCGCTATACCCGATAGAGTTAAATCCGACTATTGTTCTCACTGCAAATTTATGTCCGACGCTATTACCGACACAACTTCTGACCGGTCACAAGCAACTTATGTCCGACCGCCTGAACGTGGCTGAAGTTTCCAACATGAAATTTTTTGATTTTCTGGTGACCTAACTGACTCCTACTTTTGTTTGGCGGAAATTATAAAACAGCATTTCGTAAAAAATGTCACTTACTTCCTTTTGTCATGCTAGGACAGTAATACCGATACAAGTTATGACCGGTCATAAGCAACTTAAGTCCGACCGTCTGAACGCGGCTACAGTCAATTATGTAAGGAGTAGGGCTCGCGTCAATCTACCCTGTCTGTTCACAAACCCATTTCAAAGCATGACAGGTATATATGTCAGCCACATCACATCAGGGGGCGGGGCACTCATGCATAAGTCTGATACAGGATGTGCCACTTGTCTTTGGAGAACCTGTTTTTGGCTGATTGATTGTTTTCATCATCAGATAAATAGATGAATTTCAAGAAATGTTAAAAAAAGGAATTCTGTCTCAGGTTCCTTAGGCCCAAAACCCTAAGTGCTACGCATTTTTTTTTTAAAGTCAAACAGGCCATGGCACGCGGAAATCTTTTTTTATTATGTTCTTAGGTCACTTTTTTTTTCCGCCGCTTCGCGGCCGAATTTTTTCAATTTTTTCCCCTCTCGATGTAAGAAAAAAAGAAAAAAGAAAAAAATCTCCTGAAAACCTTAATAAAAAAAAAAGAAATGCGGTAAAATTCGAAGACAGACTTCTGTGTTTGTAAATACTTAAACTGTTGGAGTTGGATAATCAACTCTACATTACATTTTTATTTTGTTTTTTCTGTTGAGAACTACTTTTTCTCCCGCAGTACGTTATTATGACGATACTGGCGGAAGGTCACATGACATGCTAAGGCGTGATGGGGCATAGCCGCCTCCTCCTGGTTTCCACGGTAGAAGAGTTCCCAAGACCCTATTTTTTACCTGGCTTGTCAGATCCCTAGCTTCTAAAATTTGTGCTGCCTGTGTAGCACACCCCTGTCAAAAAATAAAGTGAGTGTCCCCCTCACATACTAACATATTCAAAAGTGTGTGTTTTTGTCACAAACGGATATTTAATGTGCTTTATATATTCCCAATTGTTTGTTTTTTCCATTACAAATTAATCAGTTTTAATGTATCCTTCATATGGATGCTTTTACAATTTCACATATAAATGTATCTGTCAAAGAACTATACTGCGCAAGGAATGATTGTTGTATCTGAATTTTGAAGTGATTGCTGTTTCACACAGAGATGAATTCATGTGATGTATTTATCATGTTTACGTCTCCTTGTTTCCTTGGGCAAGAAACTTTACTCTAATTGCTCCGTGGTTCGGATAGTCACGTTAAGCCGTTGGTCCCCTGTGCGAATGCTCCTTCTTTGGGCGCTGCATACAGTGTATACCTGGTGAGTCTATCGAAGCATACATGTAAGTACTATTGGTGGTGCATTAAATAGTACCCTAGCACAAAAGTGCTTTGTCGCCCTCTGGCCATTGGCCTACAATTTTTGTATAGTGATAGGTGGTATTTTCTTAAAGCTGAAGAGTTAAGCTTTCATGTTAGACCAAACACGACTAATTCTGAACGGATTTTCGTAATTTTTTCGCCGTTTTTGTGAGTGGTGAAGGTACAAGTACTTCCTGTCTAAAATTTAAAGGGACAGAATGTAAACAAACCGATGTAACTTGAGGAAAGATTTTTGGCCTGGTGACAACCCAGATCTTAACCCCATTATAAATGTATGGACTATGATGAAGGACAAGACTGCTGCTGGGTGTACTTCCCACCTCCGACTACCAATCAAGCCACGTTGGTCAAAAAGATCAACGAAGGTTGGGCTTATGTAAACCTCCGAAGACATGCAATTCTCCCGAATTTACAGGAAGGCAAGACAGGGTGGAACAAAGATACCAGAAAGTTATCAAAAACCAGGGAGGTGCTAAACAGATGTATAAAATTTAAGTATACAGACATTTTAAAATTAAATTAAATTAAATTTTGAAGGTTTCCAATGGTGTGCAGGGTTTGTTTACACACAAGTTATATTGCTAGGGTACTATTTAACGCACCACCCTATATTTGGTCAATTTTCACATACTGACATGTTTGCGCCAGTGTTTCACGCAATGACATATTCTGGTGGCACATTCGTCAATTTTGCAGTGAAACTTGAATTATCTCATTTTCACTGACGTATTCGCGGCATATTGAAAATGGTTTATTCCTGTGATTATTTCAAAACCATTTTTCTGGAAATGTGGATTTTGAATATGTCAGTATGTGATATATGGCCAAATTGCGTATTTACAGCATTTACGACTCGTCCATATTTTGATTTCTAATTATATACCAATTGGCGTGATTTGAGCCAGTCAATGGTTTTTTACTATTGACCTCTCAAAACAAAATTGGTATATAAAACAAATATTGACTGTTCTTTGTTCTTAATTCTGGCAACAGTAAAAACTATTTCCCCTCACCGATCTTGAGACTATAGCACTATTTTCCTCATCCTTCGTACTCAGGAAATAGTGCATAGTCTCAAGATTATTTCAGGCAATATTGACTTCTACTTCTACATTGATAATCAGCAGGATCCATATTTTTGGACATAAATGCCGATTCTCTGGTCCTAGAGTTGATGACGTATTTTGACATACGGTCATGGTGCCGGGGAAGGTTCCCCTACTCTTATTTCGAAAAGCCGTAGCTTAGCCCGTGACATTCTTTTACATCCGACAGTGTGTCAGGAACACTTCAGATGGGACCAACGGCTTTACGTGCCTCCCGAAGCATGAAGCAAGTAGAGTAAAGTTTTTTGCTTAAGGAAACAAGGAGACGTGCCGGGACCGGGGCTCGACCCACGACAGATGTAGTTCATGTAAAAGAAGAGTCCACTCGACCACGCTCCCCTCATTACTGGTCATTAGGGCAATATTAAAAACTATTGCCCCAAGTGATCTTGAGACTATGTACTATTCAGTCGCGAGAAAATAGTACTAAGGTCTCAATAGTTGTTACTATTGTCAGAATAAAAGAGCAGCCAATATTTGTTTTATATGTACCGATTTTATTTTGAGAGGGCAATAACAAACTATTTACTGGCTCAGATCATGCCAATTGGTATATAATTGCCTCATGATCAGTCATATTTGTATAATAGTTTCTGTACATGTGGTGGACAGCTGAAAGACCCCTCTGAGGGGCAGACAAACACTGCCTACCTGTCTAAATGAAATGCAGCGATGTCCTAAGACGGCAAATAGTCCTAAGAGAATCGACCCAAATGAATAGAATATTCGGACTGTGTTAGGACCTTCTTAAATTTAGGACTCTCTTTGGACTTTACTGCACACAAAGCACTTGAAAAGTCACCTAAGCTGGCAATTGATACTTTTTAATAAATTATCATATTTCCTCGGAATATACATCATCATGTTTCTGTTGTGATGTGCACAGTGAGGTCATTTTTTAAATGTGTTCATGTCAACTAGATGATGTATACCCCAATGCAAGTAAAGTGAAAATATATTCAAATTTTGTGACCCTTGTATAATAATTCTATTCTTATTTATTTTTTATATTGTTCATATATTATTTTGTTTTATGTTGGATGCACCAAGAAGTTACCATGCACCATCACAAAATAGATGAGTGCCACTGTATTAAATAAAAGTGTAATTCCCATAAATTTGATTTGATTGATGCAGTACTTCAAACTTGATAATTGACAGTTCCTTTGTTGAGCTAATTGGATATGTCAAGTGCTATGAAAGGGATCGTAAAAGTTTGGTTGATGGAATCCAAATTCAGACCATGATAATATTCTGACACTACCTGGACTATTAAAACTATTATGTGTATCTGTTGTTTATTACATTCAGGATTCCAACACACTACTAGGGGGGTTTTTAACTGGTGTGCATACAGTTTTTACACTCCCACGTCTAAAAGACGCGAAAATCTCCTATATAGCTTTACATGGGGGGAAATAGCTTATGAATAATTAAATAGGTTCAGCTCTATGGGAATTTTACGTGTTTGTTTGACACGGTTTAGAAAATTATAAATTTCAGTGGTTACGGAAGGTCAAAAATTGCAAGAAAAATTGATTTATTACTGTTAGATAAATAAAGCATGTACATGAACAGGATTTTCACGAAAATAATGGATAATTTGACATAAACAAGGCGATTATATCTGATGTTATAGCCGCGCAAACACTTTTGACCGGGAATGTATTATTCATTTGAATATAAGCTTTTACTGTATATGCTCAATCATGGAAATAGTAGATACCCGGGGGGGGGGGGGGGCACTGCATATCTAAAGTGACAGGGATGTGCCTCCGCCAACTCAAAAGTAGGGGCCTTTCAGGTAAAATGGGGGTCATTAAGTACACGTCTTGAATAAAAATGGGGTCTTTCGGTATAAAGTCTCAAAAAAGGGGGCCCTTTGAGGTATGATGATGTAAAATGGGGGGCATTGGATACAAATTTTGCAAAAGGGGGTCATCGAGTACAAAGCCTCTAATCATCTACAAATTGCCCATATTTGCAAAGAACCACTATTATAACAACAAAACTGTAATGCGATTCATTTAGATTTGTGGCCGGGGGATAGGGGGTTCTTGAAAATTCAAAAATTATTTTTGAATTGAGTACACGAAAGTTATAAAGGGGGGTCTTTGAGTACAGGAAAAAATTCATAAAATGGGGGTCATCCAGTAGCAACAGAAGGCAAAAATATGGGGTCATTCAGTAGCAAGAGATAAGAAAAAGGGGGCTATTGAGTAACAAGTGGGCTGGGAAAATAAAAAAGGGGGTCATTGGGTACACGGCGATTTGAAAAGTGGGATCTATCCAGAGGCACATCCTGCGTACCCACCATGGAAGTGCCCCCCCCCCCCCCGGAGTAGATAAGCTATTTGAATAATTTCCATGGCTCAATACACTATATACAAAATAATGGCCATAAGAAGGTATGAGATGAATAGCATATGTAGAATGAATAAAATGAATAAAATTTTCAAGACAAATACACACACTTTCCCTTTTACTCAAAATATTTCACATTTTAGGCCTACAATGTACAGTATTTACAATCCCTCTAAACAAGAAAATCATTATTCAACTTGAAATGTTTTTATAGCTCTAGTGCTAATTGATGATCAATAAAAGATCCCACCAGATGTCAAAAATCCAATAATTGTCCACTTAAAGAGGTTAACTACATGACTGATAAAGTCAAATGATACTGTCAACATGGAAAAAGCAGAAAAACACCTGTTGAAAATTGGGTGCCAGCCCCGGGGGGGGGGCACTCACATATGTGGGCAGGGTATATATGTCCGGCGGTCAAGACCCCCTTTTTCAGGCCGCCAGGCCGCTCACTAGATCCTCATTTTCAGTATGATTCAGTTCTTTTGACCCCGTTTTTGAGAAAAATTTCAAAATTTTAGCTCTAACTGCAAAAATTGCGAAAATTTTCAGCTCAGGAGGCTATTTTTGGCCAAAATTTCAGTTCACTAGACCCCCAAAAATCGGTTTCATAGGTCAATTTTTTACAGAATATCAGTTCACCTGACCCCAATTTCGGCGCTTCGCGCCTGACATACCTACCACTTTCAAATTTGAGTGCCCCCCCCGGGGTGCCAGCTGAAGTGATAGTCCAAAGATAGTCATAAGTGAGTCCTAAGTGTTTAGCGTTACGTCTTTCTTGATCTAGTCCCCTCTGAGGGGCAGACAAACTCTGCCTACCTGTCTAAATGAAATGCAGCAATCTCAGCATTATGTCTTTCTTGATCTAGTCCCCTCCGAGGGGCAGACAAACTCCGCCTACCTGTCTAAATGAAATGCAGCGATCTCAGCATTATGACTTTTTTGATCTAGTCCCCTCTTGAGGGGCAGACAAACTCCGCCTACCTGTCTAAATGAAATGCAGCGATCTCAGCATTATGTCTTTCTTGATCTAGTCCCCTCTGAGGGGCAGACAAACTCCGCCTACCTGTCTAAATGAAATGCAGCGATCTCAGCATTATGTCTTTCTTGATCTAGTCCCCTCTGAGGGGCAGACAAACTCTGCCTACCTGTCTAAATGAAATGCCGCTATCTCAGCGTTATGTCTTTCTTGATCTAGCCAAAATACTTCAGATACTTCATAGATAAAGTTTCTTGTAGCCCTGCACACAGAGAAAGAAATATTTTTACAAAATGAGATGAATACTTTTGAAAATATTTACTTACTTAATAATGTACACATTGACAACAGAATTTCTATTTATTTAGTTTGACAGCTGGACACTTATTGTCACACAGTCTACAGAATTTCTAATTTTGTTCTTTGTTGACACTTTGGAGAGCATTCCAAATCCATGCCCATGACCATATGTGACCGTCCACCCCAAAACAGCAGTAAATGCCAGCTCTTGTCATTTATTTTTTTTATTATTATTTGCAAAGACCATGCTTTAAGGATTAAGGACACCTCAATGAACTTCACACAATTTCCAGAAGTCAAGTTATGGTCCATCAAAGGTTGTCAGGGAGTAAAACGTATACGGTATCTGAGATAAACGCGTTCAAAGATTAGTCAGCCCTATATTTTCTGTTGATCGTCTTAAGAAAATGCAAATTTATTTCACATTTCCTATCATTTTCTTGAAATGAAACCTTGCTGGTATTTTGTACTAAGCACTAGAATTGAGAATCTGTCAAAAAATCAGTTTGACAAATTACGACCTTCACATGTATTTTCACTTGTAGCGCAAAATGAAGTTTCTGGCATTTACTGATCATACGGGCTTGGCGGTCACATATTAATTGAACAATGTATGTCTCCTAATAGCTTATAGCCAGAAATAGTTTCAAATGTATAATTAAGTGGAAATTCACTAATCCACTTGATAATGAAGATTACCAGCACTTGCTAATCGCAGGGCAATATTGTAATTAATATGTGGCACAATATGCCAACTGTCTTTAACCAAGCTTAGGCCTAAAAAAAAAAATTGTTTGATTGGCGTAACCCGACCTACCCTAATTTTACCACCGACCCTAGATATTTTTTTTTTTTTTTGAGCATGGTAAAAAACCTCCAAATCCCAAATTTAATGGGAATCGATTCATGGGAGCCCAAGATATGGCTTGTAGGACATTCAAAATGACAAATAAAAGATGTGTTACAGAAAAAGTGAAGATGTTTTTGTATATGTGCCATATATATTGTGTTCTTGTATGTGAAACATAGACTTAGAAAATTAAAAAAAATTATTCAAAAAAAATAAAATCCGACCTACCTACCCTATTTTATTTTCTATGTTACGCCAATCAAACAATTATTTTTTTTTGGCCTTAGGGCTGGATCCAGTCAGTCTGTCATGGTACTCATGACATTGCAATGACATTAAACCTTTTAAGTGGTCAAACTTAAAGGGGCATTGGACAAACATTTCAAAATTTGATTTTTGGGTGGTTTACACTTCATATTTTATAAAATAACAGTCAATTACCAGATATCTGGAAAATGTTGATCAAAATTTGATTCTGTTTGTTGATCTTGGGTATGAGGCTATTCTCTCAACGTATTTATTGATGATATCAAGAAAGAAAAGATTGGTTTGTAAAACATTTCATTCACATCATAGATCGAAGATAAATCAAAAGAAATTTGGAGTTTGCATTAGATCACCTGAAATAGCCAATTTTAAAAATTCAACTATAGAGGGCAGTATTTATCATTGTCAACACCAATAATTAAAAATAAAAGAATATCTTAAATTTTTGATATATAGGGTTTGAATTTGAAAACGAAATTTAACATGCTGTATAAATTATAACCGTTATACTTCAAATAATGCAAAAATCTCAAAATTCTTGGGAAAATGTTTGTGGATGATGCTGAACTTGTCCAATGCCCCTTTAACTTTGCTAAGCCTGGAAAAGTTTGCAACAAACAAACATCCCATTTTGTTTTGGTTGCAACAACATGTCGTGAAAAATTGGATTGCAATCATTTTTTTTTAATGAAAACCTACCCCAGCAATTCTGCAAATGAACTAGACAATAAATCAAACCCGGGGGGGTAACTGGGTATTTTGG
>JXSR01S007828.1:13225-24031 GCA_000969725.1 Ophiothrix spiculata
TCCATTGGTACCAAAAAAATGAAAACGGACCTTGTATGACGTCACAGTGACGTCATAAGTGACGTCATGTCAACAAACGCAAAATGGTTTTTCGCAATTTGTTCAAGCAAAAGTTGCATTTTTTAGTAATAATGCGAGTCAAAGTATACTTTATATGTTCTTACTACAAATAAATCAAATAAATAAGATAAAACATAGTGGAAGTATATCCTGAAAGAAAAAAAAACCGATTTGTGTGTAATTTCCATTGAAAAATCAGTTTTTGGTCAGCTTTTCGTTTGATCCAGCATGCCATTACGGAACGCCACGTCCCAACCCTAGGTCCGATTTTTACAAAAATGGTCTTAAAATAAGCGCAAGGCTTAAAGAAAAAAGTCAAGAAGTTTAAGCGCGAAAAAATAACAACCGACGGAGGTATAAGAACAAATGTCGGAGGGGGGGAGGGCGGATTCCACCCCCACCCCCTCCCACCTCTTTTAGGGTTAATATCGTTGATGATTTGGTGAGAAAAATGGCCTACTTATATTTTAAATATTTTTGTTTTCAAATCTTGCGTTTTTATTGACACACCCTGTACAAAAAAAAAAACGCAATTTCCATGTAGGGTTCAAATTTTGAGGGGGGTCAAAAATGGCCCCTCGTACTGTCTGTCACAATTTTTTAGAAATTTTTAAGGCCCATAGTATTGCTATGGTATCTTTGGAAGGGTGTTTAATGCTCATAATGTAGTGAGGGCTGGCCAGTGTCTACAAATATACCAAAAAAAAATATTGCCCCCTTTTGGTACCAGAGGCCCCCAAAAGTGCCTCAGCCAGAAAATGCACTAAAGTGCGACCAATTTATCAAAACATTGCGCAACGTGTACATTAGGGTACATCAGAACCCCTCATGTCATGCATATTTTTTCTACCAAGTCTTAGAATGTTCCATTTGGCTAGAAAACATGCTGTGTAAAGTTTGAAAAAAAAAATAGAGGTGGTCTAGGGGGACCACAGTGGCGTTTGAAATTGCCTGCTTACATTAGGCAGCTATTTATTATTACCTCCAAAATCCTCACTTAGAAATTCACAAAGGAGTAGCTGCCATATGTAGTATTTCCGATATGTTTCATTTGATATACAATTACCCCTATTTTCAATGCCAAACAACAAGATCACTAGGCTTTTATTCAACATGAAAAGTTTTTATCACTTTTGGTAATTGATGATCAATAAAAGAATCAGATCCGATCAAAAATCCAATAATTGTCCACTTAAGAGGCTAACTGCATGAACGATCTTGAGTGCTTGTTTTATAAAAATTGTACTGGACTGATTCACCAATTTACAATAATTTCATAGGCCTGCATGAAGTTACATGAAAACTACCAAGATACTATCACAAGGAGTATGCAATTTGTCCTTGAGTGACCACAGTGAATGGGATTTCTGTTTGCCAAGAGCTTAAGTCAACAGACCTTGCACATCTCATTATCCGAAAGTGGCTTGTCAGGGGCAACCAGCTGGAAGTGTCAACGGATTAAGCTCAGCCTAATCTGACCCACAGTTATAAAAGGTCAAACTACCAAGGCAAAACTATAGAGTTTGCTGAGCAGGAAATAAAGATGAAATGTATGTAAGGGGGGCCTAAGGCGGGCCCCTGGACCCCACCTCTTATTCGCTCCGCTCGCATGGACAATACAATTCTGTGAAAACCAGCACCCACCCTCCCCATCCCCACCCCCACTTTCGAAAACCTGGCTACGCCGATGACCTTGAGGGCAGTATTATCGAATATCTAACGATGCCCAAAATTAATTCTTAACCAATGACATGCAAAGCATAGCGGTAGGCCTATTTCTAAACGTAACTGATTTTACACTTTCCGGCAATTGCCGAAAGAAAAAGTGACTCTTCAACACAATAACCAGAATGTTAAGTTCGCGTTCTCGTTAATCGGTTGCGTACGAATTCGAACTTGGAATTAGCGTCAGCACTACAGAGTCACTTTCAGTTCGATCACCCAGATGCAACTTCAAATCTTAAGCTTAATCAACGCAGATCAGCCGATTTCAAATGAAAATTTCACTCTTTATGTCGGTGAGCTTATGGTACCATCGGCCAAAAGTTGTTCAGAATTAGTGTATCTTATATTGTATGGGTCTGGTTCTATTTATTTTTCACTTTTATTGCACTGAAATGCGAGTAATTTTTCGGACTTTTTTGTTGACAATATCGTGCATACTAATGAGCTTGTACGTGATTGGTTGAAAAAATGGCCATGTGATCAATGTTCCTGAGATTTCCGAATTGATTTTGAAAAGGTTTATTGGACAGTTGGTAACTTATACGCATTCATTAATCTCAATAATTGCACGCTGCGTATCGCGTAGTGTGTTGTACAATTCCATGTACGCGTACGCGTAACATGCTCGCGCTTGTATTGCTTGTAAAGGTTCATTTTAAAAGACAGGTAAATCTAAATAACAATGATTAACATTGGACGATGGGTGGTTGTATTTTCCATGTTTTATTGAAATAGCAAACACATCTTTAAAATATAATGCCGATTAGTTTCATTACAATTATGCTTCTAATCATTGTCGTGTATGAATTTGATTAATAACTGCTCTTTACTTGGTCGAGTCGAAGTTGTCCAACTCGCTCGGCTGCGCCTCGTGAGTGCGGACAAATTTGAACTTCCGCGCGCGATGCATTATTTTTGTACAATTTCACTCGTGTCAAGTAATACGCAGTATAAATCTATAATTATTCAACACTTGAATAGCAACTGCCTCAGTGGCGCAATCTGTAGCACTGTTATAACTTCGTCCGAGATAATTGGTATGGGTTCGAGTCCCGGCAAGGCCATAATGTTTGCAATAGAATCTTTAAGTTAGATGTCTACATATTTATTAAATAAAAATAATTTTGAAAATTAAATTGAAAGATAAATAAAGAGCATCGACAACCATCGCAAATTTCAATATCATACTGCCCTCTATAACATCTAGGACGCAGAAATAATAAATGGAGCCATGGTTTTAACGAAGTGTCATCTCCTATAATCCTCCTCCTCGGTGATCTGCCAACTGAGCTATGGTAACCCGTGGCTATACACATCATGTATCCTACAAATATTCATTAAAATAAGTACGGTTTCCAGATTGACAGCACTACATTCTAAATACACTTAACTCCAGGACCCTCTACCCGAATGTAGCATACCCATATGTTTCTTGCTAAGGTTACTTTTTACGTTTGACATCACAAACAGAATAAAATAATAAATAATAAAACTGTGTGCTAGTAGTCTACTATTAACAATTATCTTTGCTATTAATCATCAGTAAAATGGACAATAATCTAATAGTATAGAATATCATGAAGGCGGAACTTACATTTTACAAAGTCATTTTCAGCTTGATTGTTAATCTTTGCCAAAAATCCACCTTTTCCTCTGCAATAAGCCGTGGCACTGTGGTGAGATTTAAGTCCTCCTGTGAAGTAGCATCGGTCATTTTTGACATGTTTGAAACCTGTTGGACATTTGCCGCCAACTTTAACTGTAAATAAAAAAGTGAGAATTGTACAATTAGTATGACTAAATGTTACATATAAAGAAGTATTTAGTAGAATTACTGCAGCATAACCTAAGGTAAATTAATATATTGAAACTGCAGTAATAAAATATGTTGCGCAACTTGCACGCCCTCGTTGTTTATCGCGTTCGCTTATATCCACATCCGTGTATGCGCATGCGTTGCACCTGCGCATTTTTAGATGCATGTAAAAGACTAAACGCTAATAAGGGTGTTTTAGATGTGCAGCATCATCATCATTAATCATCGACAATAAAGTAGGCGCAAACATTAGCTTGCAAACTTAGGATGCACATACTATTTTGTTGTAGTATACATACATAGTATTACATTAATTCCAGTGCATCTTCTATTCAATAACGGATGATTGGTGATTGGTGTTGAAAATCACCAAACAAAGAAAATTTGGCGGGGTATTGATTTTTCATCACAAAGCCTCCGTTACTAAAAGAAAATCAAATACATTTGAACTATATCAGATTATAAGAAGCTATAAGATAACAAAGACCAAATGTTTGGTAGCTCAAAAGAATTATTTTTAAAAGCCTTCGTAAGGTTGTTAGTATGGCTATTTGAAGCTAGCAAATCAGGAGAATGAAGGTCAAGGGCCGTCGCTTTCATTTTCTATATTTTCAGCCAGACTGACCATTGAGTACACCAACCAGACTGACCATTGAGTACACCAACCAGACTGACCATTGAGTACACCAACCAGACTGACCATTGAGTACACCAACCAGACAAAATAGAACCTGAACAATTATTCGAATCTTAGCTGGATCTGTTAATCCTCCCTGCGTAATGAAATACATGGTCCATCTGACTGAGTGTCCTAGGTACTATTCAATAGTGTAGAATGTACATGTGCGATCAATAAATCATTGATTGCTACTTAATCCGTGCAATTCAATTGGACCCGGACTCCTGGTTATGAGAGACAATCAGTCTCATTATACCGGTGTAAATGTAATCAAGGGGCGGGTTGGTCCACCTGTGTTTTTGCTCACGTGACCTTTGGAGAAATATGTAACTATTGATTTTTGGTTATGCATAAAGCATTAAATTTACTATAAAATTTACCAGACCGAACTCAGCTTTTTGTGTGAGTTATCAATAAAACGAGTTTTTGAGTTACCTTAGTAATCTTTTTGAGCAAAAGTAATTTTGTACTATAGTGTCAAAATATTACTTCGCTGGTTCAACTTATTGTTATTGATTACAAGGTATAGTTCATGTCCAACATATCATGAGATCAAATCCTCTGTATTCTTTGTTTTGTTGCTATACCACGAGGTTAAGTCAAAACTTGGACTATGGGGCCGGTTCGCCCCCTACCACACGGGGCAAGTTGGCCCTGTGGCGAATTTTCCCAAAATGGTATGATAACTTACTCAGACTCGAGCACAATAACATTTATGACGTTTTAACACGATTTTAATTCTAAACAAGTAAATAGATGCGTATAACATGACGCAAGAAGTCTTTTAAAAGACTGGTAGGGAATGTAGCATATATTGCATGCAGTTAATAACACTGTAGGTCACAACCTTTTGACAATCTTTTTAAAAGATCGATATTGTATTAATTTATTATGGCATTCCATCCTAAACGAGGACATTTTTTTATGCAGAACATTCCCGTGCTTCACTTAAAAAAAGATAATGTATGAAATGTGTCACGGTAAAATGAGTACGACTCTCTTTTTTTTTTTTTTGTAAATGCCCCGCATGCGGGGTAAGATGGCCCTATTGACAACATTTTAAATATTCTATATCATTTCAATACGATAAGCCGCAGAGTCTTAGTATTTACGCAACACGTAGTTCGGGTATATATATATCTTGTGTAAGCAGGAAAATCTTCTAGACTTTATCATGTCCGATTCAGGGGCGTTTTAATGAAAAGGGGGCCAACTTGTCCCACCGTCCCTTACACCGGCTCAAACATAGCTGGTTTCTAACTCTGAAATACGAAGAGTTAAAATGGATGTTCAAGTTGATGGTTTCAGATTCATAACGAATAGATTTTGCTCTTTCAGCATGATATGGTATATCTTAGCGTTGTTTATAGTTACCTCTCTCGCAAATATAGTATCTGTGAACACTACACCTGTTATCGTTCCACTTGCCATTGCTTTTATACATCTCGGTACAGTCCTCATTTGTGTTGCGGTAATTATTGGGCTCGCCTTTGTTCCAGTTGTCATACTATGTATAAAATTCAAATAGAACATGAAAAATTAATGATGTGATCGACAACATTTGAGAGCAAAACTTTAAAGATCGTATCTGCAATGGCTACCACATGTAACCTGTATTAAACTCATTATCAATAGCTGAATAGAAAGCGAAGAAATCGCTCAAAACTTTTCTCCCAACTGTCAACTGGGGAACCATTTTAAGAGCCATGAGGCATTTAATGCAAATTGATGAAAAAATAACAGCTATTGCAGAAACGACTTTCTTTACAAATTAAATCCTTCATTAAAAAAAGAACAGGTCTAAAACATTAAAACAAAATTACAAACAACAATACTTTTGGGGGATAACGAGTTTGCTTAGTAACTTCCTGTGTAGTTTGTAAGTAATTGAACGCTAGAAAAAAGTGGTACGCATGTACTCGTCAGAGCACCTCAAAATACGACCCTAAACGTCGTATTAAAGAGCAAATCATACTTCAGATCCTATCGGCGTAACACACGTCAAATAATCTAAATGACGTAATTCTTTACAAATTATGGGCCCTTAATGTATATAAAAGGAATAAAAGGAAAAATATAAAACAATTGTTAGAATAACTTCAATGCAGGTAGGTCCTTTATCCGAGTCACAGCCAACATTCAGATACGAGAAATACGGCTTAGTTTATTTTTTTTATGCATAGAAAAGCGGCCCAGACCGTCGCGACAGTGGGCCAGAATTGCCTCAAATTGTGCCAAAAATATTAACAGACAATAAAAGGGGTAGAAAAATAGCGAAATGACTTTAACAGGGGTTTTTGAGGCTGAATAATTCAATGAAAGCATTTTTGAAACTCTATGACGTTATTAAAATGCTGGTTTGTGATTGGTCAGTTGTTTATACAGCTGTATTTCAAATTATAGAGGTGAAAATCCTAATATGAGAGTCATTATGGGGGTTTGGGAGGATGCTAAATTCAATGAAAGCATTTTTCAAAATGTGTGTCGTCATCAAGATGCTGATCTGTGATTGGTCAATTGTTTTTACAGTTGCATTTCAAATTACAGAGGAGAAAATACTAATTTGAAAGTCATTATGGGGGTTTTGGAGGATTCTAAATTCAATGAAAGCATTTTCCAAAATGTGTGACGTCATCAAGATACCGATCTGTGATTGGTCAATTGTTTTTACATCTGTTTTTTTTTTTTTCAAATTACAGAGAAGAAAATACTAATTTGAAAATCATTATGGGGGTTTTGGCGGATTCTAATTTCAATGAAAGCATTTTTCAAAATGCGTGACGTCATCAAAAGGGTCAACGGTGTTTGGTCAATTAATTTTACGATTGTATTTTAAATTACAGAGTTTAATACTAATTTTGAAAATCGTCATAGCAGTTTAAGAGACTGTAAAATTTAATTGAGGCACTTTTAAAACTCTACGACATCATTAAAATGTTGATTTTGAAGTTTTCTCACTTCTGAGGCATTATGCTTTGCAACAAAAAAGTCATTGTATTAATCTGGGGGCGCTGTGTCATAACCGATAATCCCTAACGTATATGCCGCCCGGAACACTGTCCTATAATCAAGTCAAAGTTATAGCCAAAAAGTGACCAAATCGGGTACAATAAATTGACTCGTACATGCAGTGTAGCAAATATTATTAACTTACACCTGAGATTCGTCTTCAAATGAATATGTAACATATTTTACGGGAATCCACGGGAATCATGACTAATTTTCTAATTTTTCCAAAAAATGATGTTTTTTGACGTTTTTTCACCAAATTGAGCCTCAATTTCTCCCAGTTAATAACGATTCAATTTTTGTTAGGTATGAACACTGACTTGCCTAACAATGGGCATGTAATGTTTCCAATATCAAGTTGAAAGCTTTCTTTTCAATAGCAATAAATTATTGTTATTCCAAATTGGCACTTTAACAGGTTTTTTTAGAGAATTACGGTACTTTTTGACTGTTATTATGTCTAAATGACACTGATGAAAGTAAAAGCAAATTTTATTATTGATTGAAAAATATTTTTCAGGGTGTTTTCTTCCTGAAACAACTGAAATAAATTGAAATTTCATATTCACCAATTTTGATTTTTGGCACACTTTGAATCTGTCCTGGCCCACTGTGGCGTCGTTTCCACGATGCTCATGAATATTCATGAATTTGAGACACAAATTTAAAAAGGCCCAGGAACTCATCCAAATAGATCATAATTCAAAACAATGTTGCATTTAGATGAGTAAATGTTGTAAAAACATCCTGAAATCCAAAATGATTTAAATTTTGCGAAATATATGTGAACATTTATGTAATTTCTTCAGTGATTGTTTCCATTGAGTGAGGTCAAATTTTGTCTCTGCGTTTTGCCAAAAATCTACGGTTCTGGACTTAAAATATTTAAGCCATTTGGTCAATAGAAAGCGACAACACTTCTTGAACAGGTTTGCTAACATTTTTGTGATAATTTGGTGTAAACACCCATCACGTAATACAATGTGACGCTTGGTCCCATGAGGTCAAATAAGACATTAAATTTCTGCGCAAAACACCATATAACCCCGGAAGCGAACTATTAAGCAACATGCCTATATTGTTAGATATATAATTGATAAAGCATTAACTACTAGTATTTAAAAGGGCACAGTTAACCCCATATTTTCTGAAATATTTTACGCTTGATAACTCAGCAACCGATAAGTAAGTCCGTATAGATGTGGATTTTCATGTAGAAAATGATGGTTGAATCAGTTTTGGACCAAAATGTATGATTTTACAAAGCAAAATATATTTCAGAAAATGAGGGGTTAACTGTGCCCTTAACACAGCGGTCACGTAGTGTAGTAGTTAGGACTACACATTTGATGCGCAAAAGTCACAGGTTCGAGTCCTACTACTTGCAAAGTGTTTAAGAAAGGCATGAACATTTCAAATCAGTGTCGTGCGCAAGGGCTTGGGCTGAACAAGTCGCGAGAAACGTCGCGGAAAAAGTGGCGGTCGGGCGGGGGGAGATAAAGAAAATGGGCCCTCAGTGGCATTTTCCACTGACATGCTGACCAAAATTGGTGGAAATGTATAAAAATTGGTTAATGCTGTTATAACGTCATGTAATTTTTGTTGAGAAATTGAAATTCATATCGATATGAGTTGTGTGTGCGATTGTGGGCCCCTTTTTTTCTTCTTCTTTTCAATTTTCAAAAGCTACGCCAAAAAAGCCCAACCAGTCAAAAATTCATGCGCACACGTACACCACTGTTTCATATCTGCAAAAGATTACAATTCTGTGAGACTGCGATTTAAGGTTATATATTTTGTTAGCTAAAAATGACAAATGATGGATGGTCACATCGAAATAATTATACTTTGCCGGGGAAACTGACACACCCCAGCAAACAAAACCCACACGAGTTTTAACGACCCTTATGCTTAGGTCCCATATAGAAAGAGTGCTGGCTGAGCTGGCAAGCTAGCCAACGAGTTCACAGCAATAAACCTTGAAGTTGAAGCTTCTCTGATTTTTTTGCGATGTGGCGAGCGGTCCACTACACTAAATAGACTAGCCTAGGGGGTCTTTTTGTGCTCAGCGTTTAAAACGAATCTTGTTAAGGGCAGCAAGTCGGCATACGAATTTATTATAGGACTTTGCGAACTTTGCCTTTTTAGATACGAATTTGGTACTCGACATCAGATAGGTTCTTTCACTCACACGGAATAAAGCGCATTTTCAGGTAATAACTGTAATCAGCGGCGACTTGCTGCCTTTATCCGTTTTCGTTTAAAACACCGTCACGGCAAATTTGACGTTTAAAATCCAACTTGAAAAAGGGATATAAGTTTGGTGAATTTGTTGGTCTAATTATAAATTTAGGTCTATATTCAGGTTTTCCATTGTTATTTTGGATGTCTTGATTACTTTAATAAAATTTTACGGCTATTAAAACAACATGCTTGATTCTAGTAATTCTTCATTTACATGACTAGGGATAGTGCGCATAGATATCGTCCCAAAGTTTGACGCCGTGTATCTCAAAAATTTAGCCTTGATTGTGTACTTTGGTCTTCATTTCATGTTAAAGGGATCATAATTAATAAAGAAAAAGCAGTGTAGAAGAAAAATTAACCAGTCGCTTTATTGTTGAGTTTTCTCGTGTGTCTTTGAGGTCATTTTGTACAGTAAGTCAATGGGTAGCTATATTGTGGTGTGTCGCCATGTGTGACTTAATCATCATCGCGAGGTTAAAGCTCCTGGAGGTTTTGTGTGTTGTGGCCTGCTGACATGGCCGACCGCTAACTCCTTCTTTACGTGACCATTACTTATAAAACTATAAATTCATATTCACTTTACTCACATCAAATACGGACCATCTAAAAGAACCTTCCTTTTTTCGGTCATTTAGACCAATCCATACCCGTGCTTTAGCTTTCGCTGCAAGACCTGAATGTTGACAATAAATAGAACCAGGAAGGGGTTTAGACTTGAGCATACAAAATGTAATACCACAAGTATTTTCAATAACAATATACAAAGAGAAAGTTAGAGTAGGGCCAAATTAAATTAACAGTTTGTCTCAAAGCTCCCGCGCGAGTTAGTTATATCGTGCGCGTTAGTTTCCGTCAAAATCCGAAAAATGAATTATTTTTGTTTTTGTTTTCTTTTTCGCAGCAATCTTTACGATGGTATTGCCGATTAATTTTGACACTCAATTTCGCCCATCAAGTCAATAAAATAGCTCTCAGGACTTCTGTGACACACGAAACAAATAAAATAAAATAAAACTGCACTTCGCATTAGTTTTTCAAGAACAGGAGAGCTTTGTGACAAACTATTAATTTAATTTGGCCTAATAGGACGAACGAATTTAATATAAACTCACTATAATGTAATATTGAAAATAACTAGTCGCATACATGTTTTTTTTCCAAACCAAAACGTAGTAAAAACCATTTCAACGTATTGTAGCAAGGGTGTTTCAATTAATACTCTCTTTGTTGTGATTATTTCAAGTATAAGGTTTTACATCACCAATTATAT
>JXSR01S007829.1:30172-46018 GCA_000969725.1 Ophiothrix spiculata
TGTTTATTATTGAGGATATTATTGTCATCTATATAATTAATACATTGGTTAAATATAAGTCTTTCAAGGATTTTTGAAAAGCACGGTAGGAGCGAGACAGGGCGGTAGTTTGAAAATACATCGGCATTTGATTTTTTATAAATTGGTATAACCTTTGCTACCTTTAGCTTATCTGGGACTACTCCGGATGATATTGATAAATTGTATATTCTTGTGAGGGGTTTTACAATTTCATTACATATTTTTTTTTTTATTTTTTTTTTACTCGATCTGTTTCATCATCATTTAGAAATGTTTCTGTCAGTTACTTTTGAATTTTTATGCAACATGGAAAATATATCGAGGGGGGATTACAACATCTCAACCGGGTTAGACGAGGGATATTCATGTCTTCACCCTTTGTTATTTAAAAAAAACCGGAACCTGCAACATATTAGTTTATTCGAAAAACAATCTCAACACAGTGAGAAATAGATGGCTCAAAACTTTATATCCCATTCAAAATTTGCACTTTATTTTTTTCCGCAAGGTACCTTTTTTACATTTTATGTTTTCGTCTCACTCTGCCCTCTAATAGCAATGATTGAAAGTTGAGACGTTTGTTATGAAGAGTACCCTTTCGATACCTCTACCACAGCAAAAAAAAATTCTACATCCTTATATTCTTACTAGGAATGTGGAAAAATAAAGAAAAAAATAAGTTGTTGAAAAACCATTTTGGGCACGGTTCCAAATTCATGACGAAACCCTTTGAGTCATACCAAAGGGCTTGACGCAATTGTCTTGTATCATGATGCAAAAAAATACTGAGTCATGATTCAAAGATAAATGTATAATAGTGTATTGAATGATGCAGAAAAATTTCGCCAGGGCATCTATCATTATAAAGACCACTTAAAAGATGGTAGTTATGCGTTTCTCCTAATATTTTTGAGTCATGACTGAAGATACATTTCGTCATGGCTCTTGCGTCAAGCCCTTTCGTATGTCGGAAGACATTCCGTCATGAATTGGGAATCGTGCCTTACTGATGTGCTGAAATGTTGATAGATTTCTAAACAGGGGCTTTTTAACTAGATATTTGGGCCAGTTTGACACGTTTAGTACCCTGCACAAGTTAGGATAATCTATCAGTTACTTCAACAACCCTTTTGTGTGCGAATAATTCCTGTAACATAAGGTACTTAAAGTACTGTTTTGTCGCATACAAATTGGACATGTGTCGGACAATCTTTAAAAGTCAGTGTTCAAGTAAATTATAAGATAAAAACATACAGAGGAATATCAGTACCGTATATAAAAAACATTACCTTAACGTTATTACCGTTATTTTTGTTCAAAAAAGCTTCTCTGATACAATATCTGGGTTTGCTTTTGGCAGAATAAAAACAAAAGCAAGAATTTCCCATTTATTAAAACACAAGTTAAACAATATAATATGTTTATTTTCCTGGTAAAGTTACGCTTAAACTTAATGAGGCAGTGTGATGTAAAACCAGGCTTGGTATTACTAAACAGGATTTTCGACCCTTTTCTATAAATCGTGTTATCACTTTAGACACTTATGAGTTATGAGAAGCAGCGATCAGTCAAATGGCTACTAATTAGCTCCGCCTCATGAATAATGTGCCTGATTGATGATACGCACCATATTAAAGTTGCTGCTTGACAAGTACATGATTTAAATCATAAGGAAATCGAAGAGGCACGACGAAAGCGAGGAAAGCAAAACAAAAAAAGAATAAGGAAAAGAAAGAAATAAGATATGAAATTAATATGCTGAGTAAAACGTGAATGGAGTTCGTTATATCACCATGGTTTCCGGTTGGAAACTGATTAATTTGATAAAATACACTTTAAAGGTAACATTTCTGATGAAAGTAGAAATTCGAACTTAGACGTAATTTTTGAAAATGCTCATATTGAATGGCCCGTATTACGTAATTTACAATGCCGACCTTAGGGTACCTATTGATATGGGGGTGGGGGTGGGCACACACGTTTTTGTCCGTGTTTAATGAATTGTAATACAAAATGTTTTTTTTATAACTCGCCCTTTTACGTCATAATCTTGAATAACGAACTTGACACCAATTGCATCAATATTTAAATAAAACATTTCTTCATCAAAATGGAACCTTAACCGAGTTACTTCAAAGTGATTTATATAGTAGCATGTTACATTTCATATATATTTTAGTACTAGATGTTATGTGGATGCAGTGCTGGACTCATAATCTGTAGGTTGTGAGTTCAAGCCCCGCTAGTGCCAAAGTGTTGTGAACCTGGGCAAATCACTTTATCACACTTGCCTCGTCATATATATTTTAGTACTAGATGTTATGTTAATACCAAAAGCTCTAATTGATACTGTTATGTGGGCGCAGTGCTGGACTCATAATCTGTAGGTTGTGAGTTCAAGCCCCGCTAGCGCCAAAGTGTTGTGAACCTGGGCTTATCACACTTGCCTCGTCGACCCGAGCGCATTGGGGAACTGTTAAGGAGAATATCAAAACCTAAATGCCTGAAGTCATCGCCTGCAAGTGGCCTAGAGTAAGGCGGAGTGGTTCTTCTAATTCCCTTGTTACGGCGTAATAATAATGGCCAATGCTTTGTATCCTTTGGCAAAGGCGCAATATAAATGGATACGCCAGAATAAGAACATCCCAACTCCAATAGCTCCCTTCTGTTAAGTTCTGTAAAATATAAATGCATTTATATCTCTGAAAATGCTTTTTTTTTCTAGCATATAGTTGCAGAGGGGAGCTCATGGAGTTGGGGTTTTCTTGTAATGGCTGTGTAAATATAGCAACTATGTACTATAAAAAATATCTAACAATGTCTAAAAAAGTCAACTTCAGGGTAAAATGTGACACTATGCTTAGAATATTGACATGGAAGTGCTATTTTATTGATGTGAAAGCATTTTCAGAGATTTGTATGCATTTACATTTTATAAGTATAATTAACAAGAGGGTGCTATTGGAGTTGGGATGTTCTTATTCTGACGTATTCAAATGCCCGTATTATTAATTATTATTATCATTATTATTTCAGGTTTTGCTTGTATAAGAACGCGCTAAAATACTGCGCTAAAAAGCCTCAATCAAGGGTAAACATACACGTACATTAATAAACACAAGTTGTTGTTTTTTAAACCAAAACGGGAAACTGAGTAAAATTATTGAGTGGGTATAATCAAGGATGTAGTGCAAAAAGAGATAAAAAACCACATCCAAATTATCACATTATTGTGCTTGCTAAATAATGTTTGCACAATGTTTGATAGAAAAAAATCGAATCTGTTGCAGAAAATACACCCTATAAGTCGTGTCAGACACGAATTTGCTTGTAGGATTACACTGGCGTTAGTACTGTTACAGCATGTAGGGGGTGATACTTCTTTAATTAGCTTCAATTTCCCATCACAAATATCGTTTACTTTGCAATGAGCCATTCTGTCTATATCATGTATTCTGGCTTTTGCCTGCGTGTATGTTTAAATTAATCTTGTCATGTTTTGTTTATTTCTTTCTAAAATAGGCCAACCTATTCATCTATTGAATTTGACCTTCAAACGGTTATTGAACTCTTTGTAATTACTACAGTCCCAAAAGTATCTGGGGGAAAATAAAATTTTATATTGGTATGAATAAGCGATTGTAGATCATATAATAGAATAAAAATGAATAATATCGTTTTTTTTTTTCATGCAGCAATATTCCAAAAAATCTTAAGTAAATATGTTGTTCTAACTTTGCGCGCGATTTGTGTTACCATTCAAGTTTACTTGCTATTATTCTATGTGCTATGTAAACTCGATAAACCTATTTGCGTAAAAGAAAGATACTCGTACGTATATAATTATACAAATCATTGTTTTCATATGCACCTTCTTTTTATTTATTTATTTATTTATTTATTTATTATTTATTTTTTTAACAGAGTTGAGTAATATATTTAATGTGTTTGCTTTATTATTTATTCTTTCCTTTATTATATTTCGTTTACTCTCTCTCTCTCTCTCTCTCTCTCTCTCTCTCTCTCTCTCTCTCTATACCTTTTACATTCAAACATGGCTTTGTTTTATCATGACTGTTTTGAGGATTGTTGAAAAACAAAGAACTTAAAATTCGATTATCTGTTTTGCTAAGACGTTGATAGATTGATATGCAGTGATGTTTAAACTAGGTATTAAGGGCAATTTGTCATTCTTGCACTACCCGCAGTACTTTAAGACTACCTATCAATCACTTCAACAGCCATTTCGTGTGTGAGTTGTGCTTGTAACATATTTAAGCGAAGTAAAATGTGTTTTATCAGGTCGTATTTGCTATAACAATACATCATGAATGTGACAGTCATATTTTTGAAGTCAGTATTTCACATTTTAAAAGATAAGGGTAAACACATTAAAAAGGTACAGTATATAACTTTTGGTAAATTAAAGCAAATATTGCCAATAAGCTAAACGGAAAGTAAACAAACAAATAACAAATACTCACACTTCTCCCCACTATACACAAACATAATTGTTGTAATGAACGAAGGAAGCATATATTACCAGGCTTGATATTGCTAAACACGAATACACTGGGCGTGTGGTCACTTTTACCTCACTTTATTACAACAAGTAACAGTGCCAGTTTGAGCAGTGATCGGTGAAATGGCAATTAATTATCTATGTTTCATAAATAATTCGCCTGATTGATGATTAGTATCTTATATTAAAGTTACTTGTCAGCAGGAACATGATATAAATCATATGTAAAACACGGGTAAGAAGATTTCAAGGAAAAACGGTAGGGGGAAAAAGAGACGAAAAAAGAGGAAAGACGAACACTCGAAAGCAATCAATCTAAGCGAAGGAAGACACGGAAGGTAGATAATATTTTTAACTAAATAAGATGGTTTCATAACGAATTAAAGGAGAAAATCTCGAAGTGATAGAGAAGCAAATGGAATCGATACAAGTTTGAAAACCAAACTTTCACTTCATCATTGGAACTCGTCAATTTAGGTTGTAAGCCTTGAAGTACATGGTGTAAAGCATTTATTTATGACATGCACCTATTATGGCTCTATGCGAAGCTGTTAATCACTGATTGTTGTCAATAGCATTTTTTGTATTGGTATAGAGCTTGCTCTGTGGATATAAGTTTGTGAGTCTTTCATCTGAGTAGACAGGTAAAAAAAACCACCCTCCACTCCCAATACCTATACTTGTAAGATCAACAACGATTAATTATTGATAACAATATGTGTTTGCACGTTTGTTTTTTCCAATTGCGAATAAAAACGATTAGCAACGAGCTATTTATTACGATCTATGTAAGTTAGACAACTACATGCCTATGTCATACAAATAATAAGCATGTTCTTCAAATTAAAAACATTAGTATATATTTTAATATTACACTAAGAAGAAACTACCACGGAGCATTTATTTAGTTTCAACAAGGCTATAATACATAAAGGCACATACCCATCGAGGATCTAAACCCAAAGCATTTTGATGACGTCTTCTTGAATTTTAAATATGTTGCCCCTGTGGTTTATTAACGGGTAAGTAGATTTCAAGGAAAAACAATAGAAGAAAAAAAGACGAAAGACAATGACTTGAACGTTGAAAGCAAAGAATCTAGGCGAAGGAAGACACGGAAGGTAGATAAATAATATTTTTAACTAGATAAGATTAAATGACACAATCACGACGTGAAAGAGAGGCAACTGGGGTCGATAAAATGCAGAAAACCAAACTTTCACTTCATCATTGCACTGAAAACTTTAACTAGTCAAGCAGCTGTTTGACTAACTTTAAACTAGTCTTGCAGGTTAGTCCAACTTGCCTGATTAGTTTGACGTTGGTCAAGCCAGGCTTGACTAGCTTTAAACTAGTCAAGCCTGCTTGACTAGCTTGTAAACTAGTCAAGCCCACTTGACTAACTTGCAAAACCGTGCTTGACGAGTTTGCCAGACTGAGATCTTGACTAGCTTGACAGTACAAAAAGCTTGACCAACTTCAAGTTGGTCAAGCTGGCTTGACTAGCTTAAGTTAGTCAGGCTGAGCACGGTCAGGCGGAGTCATTGATGGCAACATGGTGGACAGCACAGACATGTAAAACATCGTGCCGTTGTTTGACCTCATAAATATCACCATTATGTACTGATGTATCATGAATCATAACATTTGATTATATGCAGCTCACGGACTATTTTGCGGTCATATGTCACTCTTTAAAAACCTCTCTCAACATTATTGACGAATTAGCTATATATACATCGTAGATTAAGCTTAAAAGCTTGTTATCGTACATGCATGTGCACTGGCGTGCTTGACTAGCTTGCCTGACTAACGTTGCCTAGTCCCGCTTGACTAACGTATCGTTAGTCAAGCCTGCTTGACTAACGTTAAGTTAGTCAAGATGTGTACCATCTGGACTAACTTAAAACTAGTCAGTAACTAGTCAAGCAACTAGCCTAAACTAGTCCAGCTTGCTGGACTAACGTCAAGCTGGTCAACAGACTAACTTAAAACTAGTCAAGCAAGTAAAATGAGACTAGTCAAGCATGCTGGACTAGGCTAAGTTAATCATCCTTGTTAGTCCAGCAATACAGACTAACTTAAAGCTAGTCTAGATGTGTACCATCTGGACTAGCTTAAAGTTAGTCACACTTAAGTTGTGACGATCAACATAAAATATAGGGCTTACTAATCTTTGAACGCGTTTATCTCAGTTATACGTTTGACTCCCAAACAACCTTTGACGGACCATAACTTGACTTCTGGAAATCGTGTGAAGTTCATTAAGGTGTCATTTTAATCCTTAAAGCATGGTATTTGCAAAAAATTAAAAAAGTGAAAATGGCAAGAGCTTGCATTTACTGCTGGTATGGGCTGGACGGTCACATATATACTATATATTTCACACATTATTGTATGTTGGTGTATTTATCGCACCAAGCCTTAAAATTTTGAATTCAAACATTAGTATTTTATTATTACTCTAAGAGGAAACCACAACGGAGCATTCCTGTAGTTTCAACAAGGCTATAATACATAAAGGGACATACCCATCGAGAATCTAAACCCAAAGCATTTTAATGACGTCTTCTTGAATTTTAAATATTTTTAGTTTATTAAATATGTTTATATCAAAAAGGCAATGTATAATTTATATATTTAGCATAATGGCTCTCTTGAACATGCTCTTCAACATTATTTGTCCATTTTACTTTGATAATATAAAAGAAACCTATTCAAGTAAATGTTCCTATTCTCTGTGCACGTAGGGGTATCCTTTTTGATTGCGTTTAAGAGAAATTGTCTCTCGCTAAAAGCATTGAACAATGCCTATGCTACCAATAACACAGATTCACATAGGTCCTTAATGGTTCATTCTTTGTTCTTTTTGCTTACACAATGAGGTAGATGGTTTATTTCGAGCAGAGTTAATGTGAATTGTAACTGACGTCTCTTCAGAGTGATTAAACCTAGCGGTACAGTAGTCAAGTTAAAGTGACTTGTCTAGATTCCATGATTTAAGGTTTTGAAATCATATAACAAAACTCAACCGGCGGTTGCCCGCCGTTTCTTGCCGGTTCTGGGTGGTTCTACCAGAATAAACAATATCCAACCGCAATGAACCGACCATAACCAGCAGACAGCCGCCGATTGAGTTTTGATGCCACCCCTCAAATGGATGGCCGATTACAATTGTCTGTCATTTTGAATAGATTAATAATACCTATTTTGTAAATGGAGTTATCCTTAGTCATAGTATTTTATTTTCCATCATTAAAAACATATAAATTACAAATCAAGAAAAAACAAGATGGAGGAGATACATCAAGAGGCAAGAGCCTGAAAGTGATGTCCCCCCTTTAACAGAATACAAACATAAAGAATAAGTTATGAAAAACATCAAAATTATACCCACTAAAACACTTCACACCTTATCTCACACTCACACAACCTCACCCGAACACCCCACCTCACATCTTATGAGTGATAAAAGCATGTTCGAGTAAATTTTAACACCAATCAATTGAACATCATCGGAATAACAACACAATGTATAACATAATAATATTTAGTTCATGAAGAGCAACATAATTTATGGATTGAAACATTTTTTTGTACAACATGAAGTTACAGATGCTATACACTAAGCAGTTCAGATTTCAGAAGTGACCTGAATTGATTTTTTTGGTAGTTCATTCCATACTTTTTGACCAAATGAAGAAATTGTTTCAATTTTATGAACATGTAATTTGAAATCGTCTCTATTTCTTGTATTGTAGTGATGGTTATCACGAAGAATTGTAAAGAAGTTTTTAAAAGATAAAGGCAACAAATTGTTTTTATATTTAAACATAAAATAAAAATCAAATTTAATTCAAAACTATGTGTCCTAATAGTCTATGTCATAACTCGAAATAGTATTAGTTTCCTAAAAAAATACTATTATGAATGTGAAAAGGGGTAAGTCAGAATCTGGTGGCAAAACTTGACCACTAGCACTTGTTTAATATGATTTAGAATATTGCACCATACATTGATTAAATAATTATACACACAAATTAATAAACACAAAATAAATACAAAAGCACATAAACAAGAAGCAAGCAAACAAAACCCCACAAAGCAAATTAACAAAATAAACCTCTAAGGGGAAAATTAATATGTGTTCCATTCACACTTCACTTCAAATCTCCGCCACTTTTTTAACCTTTTATCATGCAAAAACTACTTCAATTCTCTCGTTTTCTTGTTCATTCCCAATTTTTTGCTTCCATTTCCGAGTTTTTGTTCAATATCTGCACGGGGTCGGGCTATTTCATGCTTTTATGGCTACCATCCACTTGCCATATTTTTTGGTACCATGCAAGAAGTACTACAACTTGTTTTCATTATTCTCAGAAAATACATGATAATCTGATTGTATTCTTTAAAATAATTTTTGGACCGAGTTCGGTTCCTAAGGTTTTAAGGTTAGGGAAAGGGTTAAGGGCAGGTTTAATGAGCTTGGGTTGGGTCACGGTTAGCGAGTTTGGGCCGGGTCATGGGTCACGTTTTTGATGGGACATAAAAATTAAACATTTACCTACATTATAATGAATATTATTGGTTTTTTTTTTATCATTTTAGGGATTTTATTTAAATTGAATGCTGAAGTGAACTTTAAAATTATCGATTAAGACAGGTTAACACTGTGACGACGGAGGGTAACGGACTTGACTGAAAGCGACTGATATTAACGACAGTCTGTGGTGGCTAGCGGATTGTATCAGCGTTAACTGACTTTAGCAAAAGTTGACTAAAGACAATCCAAAACTGTAATCTGCAAATAACTGTTGGTTGTCTTATCACTTAGTTGTTACATTGTAAATGTAGCTAATTGATCATCGTATATGGCTGATTCTCCGATAAAGTGTGCAACTTTGCCGTTTTGGTGTCGCTCATGTTCGTGTTGCTTGTTTAACGTTGTTAAACCTATTACAAATGATTTGAGTGGTTTAGATGATACATTAGAGTCATATTAGTAACATATGTGAAGCTAAACAATTTATCATTTCAGGAAAGTAGATAACGATTAATCTGAAAACGCAAACTCGTTACTTTTCCCCATGTCGCCAGCCATACTTTTCATGTTTTATGTGCCCCTGTTCCTAAAATATTCGGGCATATCAAACGCAATGCACGCTGTTTAACAGCCCGTAATAGGTATTGATAATGACATATAAAGTTTAATTATATTTAGTATTTGATGTGGCATAAGAGCTTTTGAAAGCATGTCGCCAATATTGCAAACAGATACGAAGCAGATTCTAAAATCGATAACAAAGTGTGAAAATGAATTTGTTGATGGATGATTCCGCATTAGGTTTATCAAGTATACAATAATAATATGTTATATAGAATTATATATTTACAGTAATGATTTACAAGGATATTAATATAAAAAAAAACCTATGTGACTGTCACGTCGCGACAGATACGAAACGCACATTTTGCTGCCTTCTCGCAAAACGCGGTACACTATGAGCAAAATACTACACCACAGTGTAGTATGTGTAAAGCTCCTAATTTAGTGTAAATATCAAGTTTGTAAGAAAACTAATTTTCTCAATAATGAATATTTAAAAAAAATTCCAATAGATACGAAACGCCAGATACGAATTTAAGGAATAGGGAATACAATGGTTAAAAAATCAAGTATTTTTAAAACATCTCCCATGCACTTTTTCTTCTTCAGAAACCATAAGAGTTCATGATTTTGTATGTTTTTCATGAGTTATAAGTAGTCGAAATTTCAACATTTCTCTAACCAAAGTTGCACGGTTTATCGGAGAATGAGCCATATGTAGTTTTGAAATTCTCGTCACCTTTCATTAGATGCATGGTAAAGTGTTACCTTGAAATGTAAGCAAATATTTAGATGATTGCGATAAGTTATTGCTTCTGAAGTTTTCTGAATAACGAAAAAATACAAAGTTTATCTTCTCAATACCATCAATGTTTACTTTGTAAAAAACAGTGCTATTTATTTGATTCTGTTTATTTTTGTATATCTTTGTGTATTTTGTTATAAACTCTTGCATTTTGTTGTAATATGTCAACATACAAATCCTCGATACACTTTGTTTTATTTTGGTATATCCTCATATTGTAATGCAATCAGTAATATCTCAATCTCCTGAAACCTGACCTACAAGCGGTTGTTGAACTATTTCATATTGATCAGAGTCCTTCCATATAGGTAATCGAGAGTACCGAAAGAACCGAGTTTATTTTGGCTAATAAGATACTAATAAAGGAAGGACAATCAAGATCTATATATTATCAGCAATAGCTTAAGGTCTTTTCATTTAGAATTTGTTATTTCATCGATAGAAGTACCCACAAACTATAACTTTTTGAGTTGTATTAAATATACACCACACCACATCAATAAACCGCATTATTTAAATATTGAATAGTTTTTGCAAAGTTGTAATCTTTAACACAAATAAACCAAGCCTTTTTGCATTTTCTTTTTTAGATTTTTAGAATATTTTAAAGCATTAATCCGAATTGTTGGCTACCATAATTTTTATATTTGTTCATACTGTGTTGTCGACTTAGAATATCTGTTAGGGTAAATCGCAATCATCACATTTTAATAGAGAACTTTGTTTCAATGCGAAATAAAAACAAATGAAGGATTGGTTTATTCATATACTTCACTTTTGATCATGAATAACGTATTTGTAACCATGTGTCTGCATATCAAAGGAATTCCTTTCAACCGAACAAATTGCTTTTCGTTTTATAAACAATCTTATTCATTAGTGAAATAACGATTAAAAACAATAAACGTTAGAAAAAATCGTAAAACAAATTGGTAAAGCATTCTTTGTACCTGTTTATTAATTGTATATGATGAGTAGTCAGCCATCGTTATAATAAGTACTGAAAGTTAACGTCGTGAAGTATAAATTACTTGAAATACACGAATAAGATCTCAAGAAACAATCAGAATTACATAAGTGAACTTTCATTATAAAATCACTATAATAGAACTAATAGAACACGAAACATCTAATTAAATTGCATCAACCTCGTCCTCTAACCCTTTCAAGTGTTTCGACATGGATTTGCATATTTTTTCAAGCAACCTAAAACTCTGTTTATGATTTCATATATAAACTTATCATAAACCACTTATTAGTTATTGCCCATTTGCCCACTGACGGACCATACTTTCATCATCCATTAATTAACGAAGCTCTTTAGATAAAGTAAATGAAGAAAATTTGCAATATTGAGGTTTTAATGACCTAATAAATATAGTAGGTTTTAAAGCAGGTTTGTAATGGTCACTTAATATTTCCACTCATTGACGTAAGATTCCGTTAAATTTGACTTATGAAGCAATAAAACTTGACATTTTACTTTATTGGATATCTATTGAAAACCAGGTATTGTGCATTAAGAGGAGTTCATTTAAACGTCAAGACTTGAGTTATCATGAAATTATATTGAAACTCAATTTAAGAACAACATTTTGTTTTATACACTTAAATTGATACAGCTAAATATGTCAGCCTGGTCTTTAAAAAAAATAATGCTCTGCTAAGATTATCTTCACTCGTTATATTGGATTACATGTCCAACAAACTCACCAATGTACTGAAAATATAATTATGTTAACCTTTGCATGCATCATGAACATTCTCGTTTAATATTTAAAAAATATTTCAAAAGTAAGCCATTCAAACTGCAGTTACATATTGCTCTGTGCTCTATCGATACATTATAAAGTGAAACATCCATTCTAAAATGATAAATGCTTGACTTCGTTGAGAGAATTTCGAAGCAATTTATCCAATACAAAAAGATTGATTACTTTAAAAGGTTTCAGCAATGTTTTAAGAATTCTGTAAGTATTCTGTATGTCATGGTTTTAACAAAAACAACTGTGTGTTTTGATGGTGAAAACTTGATAAACTTTGAACTCTGATTATCAATTCTAATGACCACGTCATCCCACACATTTATTGAAATTTGTGGTATTGATGATTAGTTACTAGATTTAAATATGTCGTGATAAAAAATCTTCCAAAAACTAACCTTTTTAATCCTTGTCCTATCAAACCTTTTGTGTGACGGTAAAAAGTCGTTTCCAACTGTACATACAAACGTCTTATGAGCTACGTAAATTTTACTTCATAAAGATTGGCTCGAGATGAAAATGCTGTTGTACAGTAAAAGACAGGTAAAAATCATGAAAATTCAAAGTTTACTTAATGTTCGAAATTTTAATGAACGGTGGCTTAATATACTAATACCTTTGTGTTTCTCCTTAATATGGAAAGTTTAACAACTTGAACTTTTGTAAAGCATTAATTTCGTTGATAGAATATTGTAAATGCTTTGAACAAAATATAACTTTTATTAAAATGCCATCAATTCTGTAAAAGATTCAAATGCTTCAGTTTTTTAAATCTCATCCTCTTTTTTGTGTATGTTCTGTAAATTTGATACAGTAACAGAATACCGATGAAATACGCAACACCTTGGTGACAAATTACAAAAAACATAAACCTGCACTTCGGGTGATTATCTGTACTTAATAAAATGAATAGTAGTATCGTCTTTTTTGCTTTAGATAATGTCAATGACCTATTATATATAAGGAATCTTTGGATCTTTAATGAAATTTAGTTCTTTAAAAAAGGATATTGCATAGTTTATCACTTCAGATTACTGAAGCAATTAAAACAGAGTTGTGAGTGTAAAGGACTTTTCAAACTCTTAGTATCGAATAAATGCTATCAAGAGGATTGGATCTTTAATATGATGACATTTGTGACGCTGTACATTAAATAGGTACATACATGCGGCAAAGTAAATTCTGATATAATATCAGCTGAAATTAAAAGTTTCTTTAGATGTATGTTTGAAACAAATCAGTTTGTTACTAGTTAAAATACTGGTTTATATCAGTATTGCAAATTCTACCCATATTTAAAGGCAAATTTTATGCTCCAGATTTGTAACATTATATTTTGAATACTTATGGCATTACAATGTTCAAACGCTCAAGAGTCTGATAATTGAACACTGTTTGATGAACCAGCTGGGTCAGCCTGATAAAATGTCTTCGTTTTTAACCTGCAAATTCCCAAATGAATCCTGTTTTTATCATTGTTGGCGTTCACTTATACATCTCTGGGATTTCAGAATAGCAGAATTATGGACTGGTGGTATGTAAAAGACAAACATGAACATTGGAGAAGAACAACTTACACAGAATCTATAAAACAATAATTGTTTGATGAATGGAGCAATGTTGGTCATTGTTATTTGACATTTAACAGAACAGACACAAATACAAATCAGTTCGTTTAGTATGAAAATAAAAAACAAAATATGAGCGAATATGAACATTTCGAGATTTATTGCATTGCTCGGCAAAATCCGTAAGATGGTCACCAAAGCACAGATGACTTCTATTTTCAACCAATTACAGCTCAAACTTGGAATTTGCATTTTTTGTAAAATTTGTTCACTTGAAAAATATACCGGTAGTCTGCTTAAATTGGTTCAAATTTGACATTAAAAGGGCCAATTGTTTAGGCTTCATTGAACATCCTGAATTACAATCGCGTTTCACTAGAAAGCTGTGAACACCAAATACTAATAACCTATAAGTTAACTCTGTTTTAAATATGAATATATTACTGACAGAATTGCAAGCATTATGTGACCGTAATACAAGCATTATTAATTTACTTGACAAAAAAAATTCATCCTTTCTTTTATTTTTGAGAGTGTTTCATCTGGGTTTTTCTGTTTAAGATTAGATGCATGAGATCAACATCACCAATGAAACAATATCTCGTGAAATAAATTACCCGATTCATCATCGTTAGCAACGCTGGTCAAAATGGAAACAAGCAAAACAGTTTGTGCATTTAATACAAATTGTTCGACACAAATAAATAGTTCAATTCCAACATGGGATAAAGAAACACTCACGTATATATTATTTGACAATTACAGTTTTAGAACCACTTGGTAACAAACTACAAACAAGAATAAACCTTAATACCCAATGTAATTACCTTTGCTTGATAATATGAATCGTATTATCTACTTTCATTACGTTAGATAATGTCAATGACCTATTTTAAATCCTCGGATCTTCAATGACATTTTGTTCTTTAAAAGGATATTGCTTGGTTTATCACTTTAGATTACTGAATCAATTACATTTAAGAATTGTGATAATAAGTAATTGACTTTTAAAATGCTTTGGTCGAAGTAAAACACGCAAGAAGATTTGTTTTAACCCTTTCACTCTGATAATCCACAAAGCATATGAAAGAATTTAGTTTGTTTTAAGCCTAATATTAATTTGGTGGAAATGTGACATTGTTTAGGCTTCAATGAACAACCTAAGTTGCAATCGCGTTTCACTTGGAAGTCGTGAATGCCAAAGTCTAATAAAACAAACACATTAACCCTTGTCCTCCTAAGCTATATTTGCAACACGTCCTCCGAAGAGGGGGTTGTTGCAAACCCCCTAATATTTTTGAACACACCATATGAGCTTGGTTTTGCTATTAATAGAAAGGTATGATCCTCCCCTATCCAACAATACCAAGGTCATTATATCAGCCAAGGCGTTACGTAATTATGACGTCATGAAGTCCTTTCGGATATGAAAATCACGCAAAATTGCATTATGGCAAAAAATGGACACCGTAATTAAAATTTTGCTAAAAAGTTCTAAATAACGGATTTTCTTCTGGGTTTTTGCTAATTAAGAAGGGAAATGATGATGCTAACATGTCTAGTAAGTTTGAGTTTTATAGCATGCACAAATTTTTCAAAATGGCGACTTACACATTTCCGGAATTTCACAAACCCCCCTACACCTCAACTTTGACGGCCTTCCCTATCCCCACCTTAGGTGGTACTCCCTAGGTTTTTCATTAAAATGACCGCAAAGGATGTAAAAGAAATTTACCAAATGCCTTTGGCCGGTTGCTTTTTGCGATTTTATAAAGAAACTCTTAGGGGGTTGCAACATCCCCTTTGGAGGACAAGGGTGATTAATTTGTTATGTAAGATCAAATTGATATGTGCGGCACTTCCATATACCCTAAGTTATCTTTGTCTTGAATATGAGTAATAATTATTTATGATGAGACAGAATTTCAAGCATATGTGACTGAAATACAAGCATTATAAATTTACGTTTATATATCTATATACAGATATATTATTACATTTATGGAATAATGGTTTTGTTAATGGGGAAAAATCCCCGATCTCTGATTTCAGGATATAGC